>CAXKVY010002479.1:0-2500 GCA_964058915.1 Tetropium fuscum
TGTAAAATAGTTATTGTTTGGTTGAACCTTTGCCGGGTTTCATAAAATACATTTTCGTGCACCTGGAATGCTGACAAATATTTATAACATGTAGAAACTTTGATATGGCATATGATTTCCATAACTTTTCTGCAAGAATCAAAAAGGACTCCACTTGTCGTTGAATGGTCGTAGCATCGTAACGGTTCACATTAGAGACAAACAGTAAGGAACCTTTTTGTACAATATTTATTGAGGATTATTTTTTATAATAGGTATTTTGTTGCTAAAGTTGATGGTTTGGGAGATATTTGCAAAAAAACGAAAAATGGTACCATCTTAGTGCCAGAAGGGCAAACGTCGACTTCACTCGAGGGGGAAAACTTGCGAGAGTAATATCTGGGTCCAAATAAAGAGACTAAAGCAATTTCTCCACTAATAATTTCCGTATTGAACTACCTGTCGCCTGGCATAAAATTAATGATTATTTTTTTATTTATTTTTTTCAAATTTTTTCTTTTATATATCTTATATTTAAGGAATGTTGGGACTATCTCCCGGTCTATTTGTAGTCATTAGAGAAAGTACGGCCGCTGAAACCCAGTTTGCGCTTTGAATAGACTAAATACTTAACGCAAATATGATTTAAAATTTATTCAGGTGTATTTTCCACAATGCAAATACGAATACGTGCCCTAGAATTACCGTAGCCAGCTGAGATTACTACATGATTACTACTCGTATTCGATTTTCGAATATGGTAAACCCGAAATCCCGTTAGTTTATTACACACATACACAAAACCGTATACCTACGTAAATTGGTAAGCTGCTTGAATTACGCTATGAAAAAAAACTGATACCAATAACGCATTTATTGGAGAAGTAATTACGTTTTACAAAGCGTCTCAAGATATAAATCACTAAAAATTATAGTAACAAAAATGTTAGCTTCTCTAGCACACACTCCCTGCAAAAAATTTCATAAAAACTTTTGCTTTTGGAGTTTCTTGAGAGCATATACAGCTGTTGAATTCAGTTAAAGCAGTAAAAGACCAAAACTTTTAAACTAGAACTCAAAGCAATCCAAAAGCATTCATAATATTTTTGTTTTTTATAGACGATACTGTTCGAGAATTAAAGGAGAATAAGTTGTCAAATAAAAAAAGGCCATTATCTGTAACTGATGTTTAGGCCGGCCGCATACAGAAAGATCAAAACAATTTTAGTCAAAAACGTTTTTGACTTAAAGCGTTCCATGTAGATGTTTCAATACAAAGTAAATGGGTCGCCGCACACTGATCAATCGCGTGTCTTAAATCACATTTAGGCTCATCTAGTCAGTCAGGCGTTTAGACGTCGAGCGCTGGATTTTCGTTTTATGTATGTACTTCTCGTTAGGAAGAGTAATTATGATGAATCATCAATTCTTAACGAAGAGGATACCAATAACGATTTCCATGAAAGTATTGGTGATTTTGAAGACAGTAATAATACTCAACTTTCTATTGTCATACATACGCCTTCCATCACGCCCGATCTAAATCCACCTAAGAAGTTGAAAGAAACATCTAAGAAACCTAGCAAAGAAAGTGCAGCGGATTTAGTAGCTGGACCAATGGTTGCTTTTTTGAAATCCAAGACAGTGCAGAAAGAGGAAGAAATTCATAGTAGCGATTTAAAAGTATAATCCCCGAGATGCAAAAATTATCAAGCACAGGACGTCGACAATTCAAGACAGAAGTTATGCTATCACTAAATAGGTTTATGGATGACGAGGAAGAAGAATATGGCAGAACTCCGACTGTTACGTCAACATCACTTCCATCTCCTGCTTCTGCTGATAGCTATCAGTTCACAACTGCAAGAAACATACAAGCGGCACCGGTTCCAAGTAGTAGACAGTTTACAATCTTCATAACATACAACAATGATGGGTTTGAAAATCATTAAAATAATGTAATATATTTTGTTTAAATAAAAACTCATCTGAGTGTAATTAATGACCTCTTCTCTGGTGTTGTACTTGGTCTCCAATTTGTCATTTCTTCCCCAATTCTGTCAGATATTAGATCCAATATATAATCAAAAGAAGCACAGCTCATTCGCGTAAAATTCTTGAACTTTCTTTCACCTGCTCTTATTTCTTGCAGACAAGATTGAAGAGATTTTTCATCACTTCGTTTTTCATTTATAGGATGCACCCACAATTGTCTATTATGTGCTTTATTATCATTCTCATCCTAAAGTAACAACCACTCCCACAAAACTAGTGCAATCTCCACCGATTCATCGTTGTCGATCGACATCTTTTTAATATTGACAAAATAATAACGTTTTAGACTGAACTGAAACAGCTGTGTTCTTTCTGTGTACCGACCGGCAATAAAATGTTTCTTGTAGAAACAAAAACCCGAGTTTTTGACTAAAACTCTTTTGATCTTTCTGTGTGCGGCCGGCCTCGTCTCTATGATTTGATATATCTTTAAAATTAAAAGTAACAGTAGATTAATAAATAACAA
>CAXKVY010002479.1:7500-19586 GCA_964058915.1 Tetropium fuscum
TGTATGCCTTTATAGCTCTAACATATATGGCACCGACACCACTATCTGTTAACGCTTGCCACATTATATTTAAAGATACACTATCATACGCCTTCTTGAGGTCTATAAACACTAAATGGGTTTCCAGATTCCTTTCCCTTTTTTTTCTAGAAGTTGTTTTATGCAGAAAATATTATCAATGCAAGATTGTCCTGCCCGAAAACCGTTTTGTTCCTCTACATCCTCGATTTGACATTCAATTATTCCCTTAATCACTTTTCCATATACAGAAGAGTCTTGAGACCGAATTGGTTACACTTAAACCTCGATAGTTTGATAATAGCTGTCCCCTTTCTTATAGAGATTCGATATGTATGCTGTCTTCCATTCGGGAGGGAGATTTTCTCCTTTTTAAAAAGCAATTAAACACATATGCGAGAAGTTCAAAAAGTAAGCCTGTCCCATTTTTTAGTAGTTCTATGTGGATTCCATTTGGACCCAGTGTTCGTCCATTTTTAATTTTTTTAAGAGCACTCTTAAATTTCATCTTCCTCGTCAAAAGGCACATCTGAGAGATCAGTATCTTTTTTTTGGGCTTAGATAGGTATAGTCATTGGTTCAGATAAAAATAAGTAGATTAAATTTCCTTTAAAATAGTGGGCGGAACAATTTTTCTGATTGAAAATTGACCGAGATATGACCATTTGATCCTGGCTGTAACCCATTGGTCGATAAAAACGTCTTAGTTCCTTTCTATGTGACATAATCACTAGCCTATTATGTATTTCCAATAAAGATAAAAAATGTCAGAATGCAGAAGTTAAATTTCGTGCGTAATACTTGCATAAATGATGAAACATGGATACGAAAATAATGTAGCTTTAAGATGGATGTAGCAAATCGATGTTCAATGTAAAGGAAATTCATAATTTTGGATTGGAGTAAGCCGTTTTTTTCTATAATTTCTGACATAATTTAAGAGTGGGCAATTGACAAGGAAAACTTAGTGAATGATTTGAATGAATAATTGAAAAACTTATTAGACTTTTTACTGGTGACTTATTAGACTGATTTAAAAATTTAGTGGAAACAACATATCGATGGCTCTTTTCGTTCCCGAGTTATAAACTGTTTAAATGTGGTTCTTCATAAACTTGGACTTCTGGACTTGGCTTAATCAAATGAGAGCCTTAAATAAAATCAGAGAAAGAAGAGACTCCTTTCTTTCCTATAAAGTAAAGCAGTCATATGCTGTTCCACCTGACATCACCAAAACATCAACAAGTCCTACACGTTATCAGTTAATAATAATAGCAAACATATGGAGCATAAACACAATTTATTACAGATGATTTATCTTTTGAGATGTAAACCACGATTTACTGAGATTTAAGTAGCGGCCATGAATTAATTTGCAAAGTGCAATGCTGAGTAATCGACCAGCTTAATAAAACGGTCGTTTTCGGGTGAGCATCCAGGAGTTTTATAGCGCTGGCTGGCTGTAATGTGGGTAATTAGATGCAGGGCGAGCTTATTACCTCCGTATTGTTATGGGCGTTTTGCCCCTAAGTTTCAATTACGGCGTTATTTGTTATTTCTCTTTGTTGCCCGCTTTTACTTAGCGCACCTGCAAACTTCAATGTTAGTGCTGTGCAACCGGGTATTAATAATGCTAATGTTCTTTAATATGTTATCATCTACCAAACGGGAAATAACACGGTAAGCTAATTCGCGGTATTAGTGTTGATTAGAACGCGACATTTCCGTGTAGTGCTAATATTAAATAATACTTAGCTACGGAACAAGAAATATGTACAAGTGTGAGAATGTCGATATCGGTCCTGTTCCCAAGGCATAACCCCGTAAAAAAAATGTTGTCCAGAGAAACGGATTTCAAATTTCTGTTTAAGGTTCATTATAGAACTAATTTAGCTTGGGTAGACAATGCGAATTTGGCGTAACTCTTTTTTGTGTGCCATTTTAAAAATGGCAGATGATTTCAATATTATTTTGTATTTAAGGAACTATAAAGCCTACAGACTTCAGTCTGGTGCCAAAATATAGGTATTAGGGGCCAAAAAATATAATTGTGGTAAAATTGGACCCTTCAGATTAACCCTTACACCATTCTCAAAGTAGACAAGTAATAATATATATCGATATATACAAGTATTAACACATTTTATTTACTTTTTATAGATACTTGGCCTGGCAACCAATTTGCAACATAGAAATGCAATATGTAAACATTAATGATGAAATGAAAGACAATGTAATACCAACATAACTACTATATTACTGAGAGCTGATTAAAATCACATTAAGTGTAAACTAATATCAAGTTTTTTTGACTTTATATAAGCAGTGCAAATAAAAGAGACAGAATTATACTGCGATATCAATGATTCAGAAGTTAACACTAATAAATCAAAAACCATGATATATAGACGCTCCGGATATTACCAAGGAATTTAAGTTTCATGTATCGATTGCAACCTTTAGAAATTGTTAATAAATATACCTACTTAGGTATATTATTTAGTAGGGGAAGGAGGGGTAATACCGAACACCTAAGCGAAATCACTTGTCAAGTTGACATTTTTCATAGTAAGCTTTTATGTACTTGGTAAACAGTTACCACATATCTTCAGTTATGATTTATAGATGAATTATTTAAAAAAAACACTAGTGCGTTTATAAATTTTCGAAATTATGTAACAACTGCGTTACGTGGTATTGCTCCACCGGGTAGGGCAATACCGGGCATTTACTTTAGGCTAGATTGTAGGTTAGGTAATGAAAAAAATGATGAAAGAGACTTGAAAGAAGTGATATAATAAACTAAAAATAAGAAAGTATACATATTAAGGAAACTTAATTTCTACATACACATTTTTTGGGAATTATTGAAATAAAGTTCGTTTTGATTCATCTCTTTTCTTATTGGACTATCTGCATGTATCACATGTGTAACCTTCAGCTGACTCCCAACCAGAACATTCTGAATGGGCCCATATTCCACATTTGACACACCGATACCAAAGTTCCTTATCCTTTCCAAATTCTCCGCATAAGAAACATATTTCGCTGTTCAAAGGAGGATCTCTCTGGTTCAATGCAAATTCATCATAATCCGAATTGCTGTCAGACAAATTCATTTCTACTGATGAATCGAAGTCTTCTTCAGACATTTCCTTTTCAATTATTTTTCTTTTTAGTGTGACCCTTTTCTGGTTCACTGTTCCTTTTCCACCTGTATTTCCTTTTAGCAACAATTTTTGTTTTGTTTTTAATTTTTCTGGTTTCGTTTTAAGTGTTTTTCAAGAAGTGGAGCTTTCATTGGTGTAGAAGTCCAAATTTCTGATTGTTGTTTCTTTGTTACCTTTCCTTTGGTGGCTGTTTTAACTATTTTCTTGGGAATAGGAGCAACGTCCGATACTTTGACATATGAACACGAGGGTAAAGGTTCAGGAGCTGCTACGGATGTTGTTGGAGTCAGTTCCGAAACAATTACAAATTTTGGCGGTGTCGTCTCCAGAACGACTACGGATGTTGACAGTGTCGGTTCAGAAATATCTGCGCATGTTGAAGGTATCTGAGTTTGAGGAGAAGCGAAATTCAAGCTCATTTCCCCTTCTTCTGATTCAACATGCAAAACAAGTTCTCGAAATTCTTCAGCTGGTGCGAAGTCTTCTGCTGTAAACTTACTGGGGTTGTAAGGAAATATTCCAGCAGCTCTGAATTCTGATATTCCATTGTCCATAGTTGCTACCTTTATGTATGCTTGATTGAATAAACGAGCCACATCGTACACTGTGATCTTTTCATGCGCAGTTGAAAGCATATGAGAATCATAGACAGCAAAGAGCGCTCTTTTAAGGGGTCCAAAGAATGAGGCTGAAGGTGATTTGATGTATGAGGAGGTATTGTAAGAAGTACAATGTAGTTTTCTCTGCAGAACTCATATATTTCCAATGAAATATGGCTACCATGGTTATCTAAAATAAGCAAAATTGGGTCGGCCGCAGTAGCTTTCACATAGCTTTGGAAATGTTTTAACCATTTTAGGAATATCATATCATTTGACCACCCGTTGTCAGAACATAAATAAACACATCCAATTAGGCCGTCTTTTTGTAATTGTGGATGCCTGTTTGGTTAAGACATTTTCAAGATTTTTGAAAAAAATTCCAACAGATTCAGCATTGAATGACGATATACGGTTAATACTTGTGCCTTCTGGCTGACGAAGACTTAGTTGGGGATTCCTCTTCAAAAAACACCTCAGCCAATCTTTGCCAGCTAGTTTAATTTCCTCGTTGAACGTATGGGTTAAATGATTAGCCTCTGCGAAATCAAAAGCTATTCGTCTCAACTCCCGTGGAGTTACTCCATAGAACAAAATTGCTAACTTCATAACGTGATCTGCTAACTCTTGCTCTTGTTGTTTCGTGAAAAGAGGTTTCCTTCCTAAACCATAAGCCTCTGGAGCAGGTTCAATTGGAACTCGACCACCATCGCCTCTTGGTTTTAAATAATCACGCAGTGTTGATTCCGGAATATCGAAATTTTTAGCCGCCTTACGTATTTTAGTACCTGAACGAATAGCAGTTTTAGCGTTATTAAGTTTTTCAATACTTCAACTCTTACGTTTGGTCTTTCTTTGGTAATTTCTGACCATCTGAAACGAAAAAAATATGTTACCATTGAAATCAATATGGGGCAATACCGCGCAATTTTGCGCGATATTACCCCACATCGGTCTTGACCTTGTTTTCTAACCATCATTCCGTTGTTTACAAAACAAAGTGAAAAATCGTAATAGGAATAGATCACTAAATGATGCAAGAAAACATTTGTACGTATGGAATTTAGAATCTTGTAAAATTGCCACTAACCTTACTTATCTCCTGACCGCACTAAATTACAACAAAAACCAACAAACCCACACATTCGTTTACTGCACTCAACTGAATAGCGGTAGCGGACTGCCAACTGTTGCTGGGTAGAGCCATGACCTGCGCTGTAATGTATCTGTCCTTAAACTTCATCTATCACGCTCATATATTTGTCTCTCTCTATGAGTGGTATTGCCCCACCGCGCGGTATTACCCCTCCCTCCCCTACCTCAGGTATATTTTTAAATGCAGCAAATGAAATGCAAATCAATAAAGCAAAATCGGCAATGATAAATATTAAGCAAATTATAACGAAAACAAAAATGGAGTCGCATAGCTCAAAATTTTGTTTATGCGAATCAACAATCCTGAGCGTTTTACTTTATTCATCAGAAGTCTGGGGACTGAATTACCTAGATATTATTGAAAAAGCACAAGTGAAATTCTTTAAATATTTATTTTTTTTTGAATAATTCAACTCCAGGCCACATTATAAGAACATAATTTAACTTTTCATAATTTAACTTATTTAAAATAATATCACACCTGGATGATTGTCACTCAGTAAAATCTCAGCTTAATAGAGTTGACTGGTGTAGCAATAACAAGCTATTACTGAACATCTTCAAGTGTAAGGTTATGACTTACTCGAGAAAAATATTTCCTTGCCTATATGATTATAATATGATGTTAGACTCACAAGGTGTGATTTGACTAAAGATTTATTAATTATATTTCCTACAAATTTAATAAGTATAAATAAAGGTTCTCTGTTAGGTAATATAATAAATATATTATTATTATTTTTTGTGCTGGTCAGTCCTCCCTGGCCTTCGATCGGTCCAGAGAGTCCCGCCAGCCTGGTTACTCAACGACCACACCACACGTCCGCGGGATAAGTGGTCATTGAGGCCGCAACTCATGTTCTGACGCAACGAGCCAAGTATGACGGCCTTCTGTATCTTCTTGGCTATAACTTGACTTCTCCCGCTTGACGGCATGCCGGGATGATTGTCAATTCTGAGAGCAGTGATTGTCGCATACCTCCGAGAGTGTTAATAATAAGAATCACGATTTTAACAGAATATGCCGTACAGCCTGCGGAGAGTAAATCATGATATTTTGTCCGTTTTTCCTCTTGTTTCAAGACGATGTTCTTTTCGCCCTGAGCCGAAAACATAAGAATAATAGTCTCGCCTATTTGAAGACACTTCCCTGTCGGAAGTTCGGCCATCGAAACGTACACAAAACGAGGCCTGGACAATGCGTGCTAGTGTCTAATTTAACGTATTTTTTACATGATTATTCGTATTATTTAATTTCCGTTGTTTTACGATAGCTAGTTGCCCAAGGGACAAACGCGTACTTAACATGCGAATAAAAGAGGCCCCCTCTCATCCTGATGATTAATTAATTAATCAGCGAAATAGGTACAACCCGTATTCCTCTTCTTTGTTATCGATTCCTTCTTTTGTTGCTGTATAGCGCACCATAGGTATGCGGTCCTGAGGGCGCCTTGATGCGTGAGAACCCCAAAAAGCCACTGTTTGCTTTGATCTTAGACGGGTAGGGGAACGGTAGGTGTATCTCGCATAGGTATACATAACTTCGCGTGTAGCAGTGGTAGATTCCATCGCTCGGCAATCCACAATTCACTATTCGAATAACACACTATGCAGCAATTTAGTTAGGAGCATTATATAATTTGCATAATAATAATTATTAATAAATTATAATCAGTAATCTTATATATTCGTAGCAAAATGTAGCAAAATTACATTTTATCTATACACTATACAATATGAAGTATAAATCTTGCATATTCTCTTTTGTTTCTTGCCATTCATGTTCCATAATTTCCCTGGTCTGCCTCTATATTTCTTCTGTGTTGTTTTTGCTAGCCACAACTTTTTAGCATGATTTTCTTCCTCCATGCGTACTACGTGTCCAAACCAACTTAATTGTTTTATTTCTGAATAATTTTCTAAATAGATTATACTTTTAACTATTGTCTTATTAATTCGTTTCTTATTTTGTCCCTTATTTACTTAGTAGCAATAATTGCATGATCTACAATTTTTATTATTGTTTATTATTTATGATATATGGTATTATTGTGATAAAACGTAAGCTGAAAAATGCAAAAAACTCATATTTGCGAACTTTCAGCTCTATGACCTTGAATGTCTATTTTGATCGGGCTATATAGCAACGTAATTAATTTAATATTATTAAATGAGATTATCAAAAATTTATGAAAAGTATAATTTCTACTTGGAAATTACGATAAGTAACGAAGAATATTTGGTTGGAATGTATTGTGTAAAATGTATTGTTGTATTGGAATGTATTGAATTGGAGGGTGTTTGTGTGTGTATAAACCTAGCCCACGCCCTTATATATCCCAAAAATACTAGTATTCTGACAATAAGATTTAAATGTGGCTTAAAGCCCGTCTTAACTATAACATAAGCGACAAAGCTCGATATTACGGAAATAACAATAATTAAATTTTGATAAGAATTAAATTTTGACAGCCAAACACTTAGGCAGTTTAATATATATTACGAGAGAAATTATTGAAATACCTTAACAAATATCTTGTACACACACTCGAAACCCGAATTTTTCTCTCAAGAGAAATAAAGTAAACCGTTAGTAAAGAAGTTAGAAAGTGAAGCTACAAGAACAAAAGAGACCGGAGTTCGGGCGTACTCTCCTATTTATAGAATTCGCCCTACTACTGAGCTGTATCCAACGAGAGAATGGACTTGCACTCGAGCGAAAATTCGTCTGTTTTGGTCAGATCTCCGCCCCTTAGAACATTAGTTCAACGCCCTCAACGTCTTAATTGGCTCAGCCGGTAGGCAGGGCCGGCGCCTGGGTCCGATACCTACCTGGTACCTAATTATATAAAGTACCTACTACTGCCTACCTATTCACAGTTTGTATTTGTAGTCTCGCAAGTACGGTTATTTTAGTTGTGTTGTTTACGATTGTGAATTTATTTCATCGAATGACGGTCCTGCGTAGCTCGTTACAGAGCCCCTCCTCTTTAGTCGCCGATGCGCAAAGCAAGTCCATTCTCTCGTTGGATAGAGTATAGTTGGCGTGCCCACGTGCTCGATCGCGCGGGATTTTATTTAAAAAATATTTGATTTACTGGAACGGTGAATATTTGCGTTACAGTACGTATTATTATTAATATGATAGTTCAAGGCACCATCACCATATTAACAGTGACGAGTGACGGTTACCATGTTGAACAAGAAATTTAGTTGTTTCACTTAGAACAATTTTTTCCATGCAGTTTAAATGTCGTTTTTTTGCCAAAGAATTGTATCGGCACAGTTTTTTCTTGGTTAAATATTAATTTCTTGATGTTACACCGATTTGTAAATTGTTACCCAGGAGTGTCTGCTTCTTCTGCTATGCAAACATCACTTACGAATAGCACAACTCATTCTGCACTAACATGAACTAGTAAATTATTTATGAACAAAAGGAAGATAAGTGGACCCAAAACAGATCCGTGAGGCACTCCCAGGTTAACATAATACGCCTCTGAGCTAATTTAATTTAACTTTACAAAGATTTTTCAATAATTGACGTGGTTTATTAGTCCGCTGAATCTAAAGTTTCAGTCTAACACGTTCGCATGTGTTTAGAGACTGAAAATCTGTGAAACCACTAAATCTCTTAACTACTTTAAATGTAGATTCAATATCGGTTACGGGTCCATTAGACCTAATTTTTTGGGGGCTAAACAATACATTTGTCTAATTGGCGCGACGATTTAAATTCGTAAAAGGGTTTCGTAACGAATATGTGACAAAATTGCCAATTAACCCTTTTCGGCCCCCGGCCCTTCTGTTCTAAATCCCACGCCTGAAAATTGTTTAATTTTATTCGATGGAATTTCCCGCCCTTTCTGAACGGTAAACGGATTTTGGTACATACTAGACAGGCACGGAGGGAGACCACAATTTGGTTTTTAATATTGATAAGTATGCAGAGAGTAAGGGAAATGTACCTGAATATATGTGCTTATAGTTTAAACAGGTTTACCCATGTCATGACTATTTGTTATGTGAAATTATTAAAATTTCGTTATTAATAGTAATGAAAATATAACCTTACACTATTTTTTTTGTAACAAAAACCTACAAGGCGTTTCATTTCAAAAAATCTACACGTCTAAAGATCTATTTAATACGTTGTGAAATTTTGAAGTCATTTTATTCTTTAGTTTTCGAGTAAATTAATTGGTAAAACAACACATGGCCGAGTGTATTTATTTTAAAATCAGACTGCTTGTCCAACGTAATGCGACGTTGCCTTTTCCTGAGCACGGCTATGTCAGATGGAAAGGTCAAGAACTGTAAACTAGACAGGATGGTTACAACAAGCAAATCTGTCAGTCGGCATTACCGCAACCCTCTATACTCCGTGACGTAAGCGCGGGTACCATAATATAGAGATCTCATAATATAGAGAGACTCAGACTTGTGGAAGCATTGAACAGTATCCTTTTCACATATTTTATGTCTTTTTAAATAAATCACCGGTTTTTTAAAAAGTTAGATTTCTTTATTGTGATCTAGTACGTATTTTCTGATATGATTGAAAATTTTGTTACATTTCTATTATTATCGGTGTAGGTAATAATTATTAAAAATAAATTCTAGGTATAAAACTGCAATGTAGAATACAAATAGGGAGGAAACAATGTATTCCTTTTTTAGTGATTTTAAATAAATTTTAAACAATTTTTAGACTTTGATTTAATTAATTGATTTGGATTGAATTAATTTCTTAGGGATTTTTCTGAATTATATAGGTAAAAGATATGTATATATATATATATATATATATATATATATATATATATATATATATATATATATATATATATATATATATATATATATATATATATATATATATATATATATTTATATATATATATATATATATATATATATATATATATATATATATATATATATATATATATATATATATATATATATATATATATATATATATATATATATATATATGATATATATACAGGGTGAGTCAGTTTTTTGTAGACAAACTTTAACAGGGGATAGAACGCACGTGTTTAAAAAGAAAAGTGCCTATAAATATATGGCCGATCTAGCTTCCTAAGGAAGATACAAGGTGTTAAAGTTTCATTTTTTTTTCCATTAATGTGTAATATTTTCTGAACGGAATGATATATTCACTAAATATTTTACACATATCTTAACCTGCATAGGAACAACATGTTGTATTGTTCCTGTCGAAAATACTATAGTGGATGTTACTTTTTTCGGGTACTTCGGATATTCTGCATAATGGAACTTTTTTTTCGTACGCCACTGACATTATCTGATACATATTTCTAAAATAACGGCCCCTTAGTAACAATTTTGATCTCTTGTAATTTTGCTCTAACTACGACAGTTTTAGAGATATTGGCCGTTGTTTCTCTGACAGTGTAATGTCGTTATTATATTTTTTTTCTCGAATTTTCTTTATGACTTATAAACGAACGCTAAGATTTTTTCATGTTCGGGTGATAATGCCTATTAATTAAGGCGCATAAAACAAGCGGTAAGAATGTTCAAAAACTTGCACAGTGGCGGGGTGGAAGGGGTGCTCCACCCCTTTCGTAAACAGAACATCTACGCCAAAGACTATTTAAAAAAAACTGTTATTTTCATTATCTATCATACAGTTTAACAAAAATAATGTCCCTTCTTCTGTTTCGAAATTCCTGTGCGGTTCCTAGTTATTTTGATTTTTAGTGTTTGATGTGGTACTAAATTAAGTAATTTATTTATTAGCAATAATAATGATCGGCTAAATATTTAATTCTTTCAACGAAACCTACCTAAATATGGTGTGTTAAGGATTCTAAAAAGCCGAAATCTCTTATTCTTTATCTTTTTCCAATGTAGTCAAAATAAATATTTGTTATATTAAGCCTTACTCAAATACAATACTTTTATATGTTGAAATCTGTTAAATTACAAATGTACTTACAATACAATAGATTATTGTGCAGTTGCCAAAAGTCTTAAAAATTTCCTTTAAGTTTTATTAAACTTGTGCATGTACCAATTTCTGTTTCAATTTTTGTTGTTGTTTGCTAAATAATTTCCATTTAAAACTAGCGTATTTGTAACTGTACGTAATAATTGCAACAAAATATTATACTCCTTGGAAAACAAGTAAGCATTATGTCATATTTTGAAACGACAGTTTGACGTATTACAAGTTTATCTACAAACAATTTTGCTTCATCTTGAATATTTTCACTGTTATTAATTATTATTTTTAAGATTAAAAAGTTATTTTATGTGATTTGCCAGATTTTAATTAGTGTAACATGCCGTTTACATTTACAAATAGCGAACAAGCCGACATTCATTTTATTTATGGGTTCGCAAATGGGAATTCAAGATACGCAGCTAGGGAGTATCGAAGAATATTTCAAAATAGACGACAACCTCATCATTCCGTTTTTGTGAGTATCCACCGTCGATTTGTTAACCAGGGTTTGAAAAATGTACCCGGGGGCCGACAGAACAACCGTGGACGAGATAGAGACCGTATATTGCGGGAATTTAATAGGAACCCAACGATAAGTACTCGACGTGCTGCTATTGCTCTTGGTATTTCCCAAAGTAAAATTTCCCGGGTTTTAAAACGGGATCACAGACGCCCATATCATTTTCAACCTGTTCAAGGTTTATGTCCAGGTGACGCTGAACGAAGACTTACTTATTGGAGGTGGGTTCTTAACTCCATTCAAAATAATAGGGATTTCTTATCCAATATACTGTGGACTGATGAATCTTGTTTTACTCGTCGTGGTATAGTAAATTTTCACAATCTGCATGTATGGGCACATGAAAACCCACATGCCATTCGACCACGAAGTTTTCAACATGAATTTAGTACAAATGTCTGGATTGGAATTTACGGCAACCACGTGTTTGGACCTTATTTCTTGCCACAACGTGTACCAACGTGTACCAACGTGCCACAAGAACACCATGGTAATATATGGGAAGTCATTCCTTTGAATTTAAGAAGACAGTCTTGGATTCAACTTGATGGGTGCCCGGCCCATTAGGGCAGAAATGTAAGAAATTGGCTAAACAATAACTATCCAGGGAGGTGGATAGGTCGTGG
>CAXKVY010002480.1:5000-12366 GCA_964058915.1 Tetropium fuscum
GTAGATATTCCTAAAGGAATTGACAACCAAGTTGGGCAAATGCCCAATCGTGAGAATGTATCGAGAACAAAATATTTTGATATATCATTGCGATCCATTGCGATACAACATTTAAGGTCGTCTATCACATCCTAGTTCCCAGAGTTTACGGTTAATCCAATCACCCTCTAGATTTCTTTATATCATGGCTTTCTGTATACCACCTCTCCAAGTTCTTCATGGCCTACCCCTATTTCTTCTTTCACGAGGGGTCCATTCTAGTAGTCTCATTGGCCATCTTTTATCTTCCATTCGACATACGTGTCCATACCATCTTAGCCTTTTTGCATCAATTTTGTCTGTTATACCGATTCGTATATTCATTCTTTCACGTATTTCCTCATTTTGAACTCTATCCTGTAACGTAAGCCTACAACATCGTCTTCAGTATCCCATTTCCATCGCTCATAACTTTTTCCTCATTTGTTTCGTGGTTTCCCATACTTGAGCTCCATAAGTAGCAATATTTTCTACTATTGTCTTATACATTCTAATTTTTTTCTGGTCTTATTTTTTTCTGGGCTTTCCTTGTCTAATCCGATTTTGAATTTATGTTCCACTCATGCCCTCCTTCGTAATCGTAATACCAAGATATTTGAATGAGTCAACCCTTTTAACAACTCCTCGCTCTAGTATTAAATCTCTGCTTACACCTCCGACAACAATATATTGAGTCTTATTTGTATTTATCGTTAAACCCCACTTTTTATATTCCTCGTCTACTTTTCTAAGCATGTAATGCTTATCTATGCCATATGCCATCTTCATCTTCTCCTATAATTAATTGGTCGTCAGCAACGTGTAACGTAAACAGCTTTTCATCTCCAATTTCTATTCCCATATTGCAACATATGCTACTCCAGCGTTCTAATGCTGATTCCAATATATTTTAAATAGTAAGTGTTATGGTACAACCTTGCCACAATCCCTTGGTAACTGGAAACTCATCGGATAATCTTGATCCTATCTTAAAACTACTGCAGATATTCGTGTATGCCTTTATAGCTCTAACATATATGGCACCGACACCACTATCTGTTAACGCTTGCCACATTATATTTAAAGATACACTATCATACGCCTTCTTGAGGTCTATAAACACTAAATGGGTTTCCAGATTCCTTTCCCTTTTTTTTCTAGAAGTTGTTTTATGCAGAAAATATTATCAATGCAAGATTGTCCTGCCCGAAAACCGTTTTGTTCCTCTACATCCTCGATTTGACATTCAATTATTCCCTTAATCACTTTTCCATATACAGAAGAGTCTTGAGACCGAATTGGTTACACTTAAACCTCGATAGTTTGATAATAGCTGTCCCCTTTCTTATAGAGATTCGATATGTATGCTGTCTTCCATTCGGGAGGGAGATTTTCTCCTTTTTAAAAAGCAATTAAACACATATGCGAGAAGTTCAAAAAGTAAGCCTGTCCCATTTTTTAGTAGTTCTATGTGGATTCCATTTGGACCCAGTGTTCGTCCATTTTTAATTTTTTTAAGAGCACTCTTAAATTTCATCTTCCTCGTCAAAAGGCACATCTGAGAGATCAGTATCTTTTTTTTGGGCTTAGATAGGTATAGTCATTGGTTCAGATAAAAATAAGTAGATTAAATTTCCTTTAAAATAGTGGGCGGAACAATTTTTCTGATTGAAAATTGACCGAGATATGACCATTTGATCCTGGCTGTAACCCATTGGTCGATAAAAACGTCTTAGTTCCTTTCTATGTGACATAATCACTAGCCTATTATGTATTTCCAATAAAGATAAAAAATGTCAGAATGCAGAAGTTAAATTTCGTGCGTAATACTTGCATAAATGATGAAACATGGATACGAAAATAATGTAGCTTTAAGATGGATGTAGCAAATCGATGTTCAATGTAAAGGAAATTCATAATTTTGGATTGGAGTAAGCCGTTTTTTTCTATAATTTCTGACATAATTTAAGAGTGGGCAATTGACAAGGAAAACTTAGTGAATGATTTGAATGAATAATTGAAAAACTTATTAGACTTTTTACTGGTGACTTATTAGACTGATTTAAAAATTTAGTGGAAACAACATATCGATGGCTCTTTTCGTTCCCGAGTTATAAACTGTTTAAATGTGGTTCTTCATAAACTTGGACTTCTGGACTTGGCTTAATCAAATGAGAGCCTTAAATAAAATCAGAGAAAGAAGAGACTCCTTTCTTTCCTATAAAGTAAAGCAGTCATATGCTGTTCCACCTGACATCACCAAAACATCAACAAGTCCTACACGTTATCAGTTAATAATAATAGCAAACATATGGAGCATAAACACAATTTATTACAGATGATTTATCTTTTGAGATGTAAACCACGATTTACTGAGATTTAAGTAGCGGCCATGAATTAATTTGCAAAGTGCAATGCTGAGTAATCGACCAGCTTAATAAAACGGTCGTTTTCGGGTGAGCATCCAGGAGTTTTATAGCGCTGGCTGGCTGTAATGTGGGTAATTAGATGCAGGGCGAGCTTATTACCTCCGTATTGTTATGGGCGTTTTGCCCCTAAGTTTCAATTACGGCGTTATTTGTTATTTCTCTTTGTTGCCCGCTTTTACTTAGCGCACCTGCAAACTTCAATGTTAGTGCTGTGCAACCGGGTATTAATAATGCTAATGTTCTTTAATATGTTATCATCTACCAAACGGGAAATAACACGGTAAGCTAATTCGCGGTATTAGTGTTGATTAGAACGCGACATTTCCGTGTAGTGCTAATATTAAATAATACTTAGCTACGGAACAAGAAATATGTACAAGTGTGAGAATGTCGATATCGGTCCTGTTCCCAAGGCATAACCCCGTAAAAAAAATGTTGTCCAGAGAAACGGATTTCAAATTTCTGTTTAAGGTTCATTATAGAACTAATTTAGCTTGGGTAGACAATGCGAATTTGGCGTAACTCTTTTTTGTGTGCCATTTTAAAAATGGCAGATGATTTCAATATTATTTTGTATTTAAGGAACTATAAAGCCTACAGACTTCAGTCTGGTGCCAAAATATAGGTATTAGGGGCCAAAAAATATAATTGTGGTAAAATTGGACCCTTCAGATTAACCCTTACACCATTCTCAAAGTAGACAAGTAATAATATATATCGATATATACAAGTATTAACACATTTTATTTACTTTTTATAGATACTTGGCCTGGCAACCAATTTGCAACATAGAAATGCAATATGTAAACATTAATGATGAAATGAAAGACAATGTAATACCAACATAACTACTATATTACTGAGAGCTGATTAAAATCACATTAAGTGTAAACTAATATCAAGTTTTTTTGACTTTATATAAGCAGTGCAAATAAAAGAGACAGAATTATACTGCGATATCAATGATTCAGAAGTTAACACTAATAAATCAAAAACCATGATATATAGACGCTCCGGATATTACCAAGGAATTTAAGTTTCATGTATCGATTGCAACCTTTAGAAATTGTTAATAAATATACCTACTTAGGTATATTATTTAGTAGGGGAAGGAGGGGTAATACCGAACACCTAAGCGAAATCACTTGTCAAGTTGACATTTTTCATAGTAAGCTTTTATGTACTTGGTAAACAGTTACCACATATCTTCAGTTATGATTTATAGATGAATTATTTAAAAAAAACACTAGTGCGTTTATAAATTTTCGAAATTATGTAACAACTGCGTTACGTGGTATTGCTCCACCGGGTAGGGCAATACCGGGCATTTACTTTAGGCTAGATTGTAGGTTAGGTAATGAAAAAAATGATGAAAGAGACTTGAAAGAAGTGATATAATAAACTAAAAATAAGAAAGTATACATATTAAGGAAACTTAATTTCTACATACACATTTTTTGGGAATTATTGAAATAAAGTTCGTTTTGATTCATCTCTTTTCTTATTGGACTATCTGCATGTATCACATGTGTAACCTTCAGCTGACTCCCAACCAGAACATTCTGAATGGGCCCATATTCCACATTTGACACACCGATACCAAAGTTCCTTATCCTTTCCAAATTCTCCGCATAAGAAACATATTTCGCTGTTCAAAGGAGGATCTCTCTGGTTCAATGCAAATTCATCATAATCCGAATTGCTGTCAGACAAATTCATTTCTACTGATGAATCGAAGTCTTCTTCAGACATTTCCTTTTCAATTATTTTTCTTTTTAGTGTGACCCTTTTCTGGTTCACTGTTCCTTTTCCACCTGTATTTCCTTTTAGCAACAATTTTTGTTTTGTTTTTAATTTTTCTGGTTTCGTTTTAAGTGTTTTTCAAGAAGTGGAGCTTTCATTGGTGTAGAAGTCCAAATTTCTGATTGTTGTTTCTTTGTTACCTTTCCTTTGGTGGCTGTTTTAACTATTTTCTTGGGAATAGGAGCAACGTCCGATACTTTGACATATGAACACGAGGGTAAAGGTTCAGGAGCTGCTACGGATGTTGTTGGAGTCAGTTCCGAAACAATTACAAATTTTGGCGGTGTCGTCTCCAGAACGACTACGGATGTTGACAGTGTCGGTTCAGAAATATCTGCGCATGTTGAAGGTATCTGAGTTTGAGGAGAAGCGAAATTCAAGCTCATTTCCCCTTCTTCTGATTCAACATGCAAAACAAGTTCTCGAAATTCTTCAGCTGGTGCGAAGTCTTCTGCTGTAAACTTACTGGGGTTGTAAGGAAATATTCCAGCAGCTCTGAATTCTGATATTCCATTGTCCATAGTTGCTACCTTTATGTATGCTTGATTGAATAAACGAGCCACATCGTACACTGTGATCTTTTCATGCGCAGTTGAAAGCATATGAGAATCATAGACAGCAAAGAGCGCTCTTTTAAGGGGTCCAAAGAATGAGGCTGAAGGTGATTTGATGTATGAGGAGGTATTGTAAGAAGTACAATGTAGTTTTCTCTGCAGAACTCATATATTTCCAATGAAATATGGCTACCATGGTTATCTAAAATAAGCAAAATTGGGTCGGCCGCAGTAGCTTTCACATAGCTTTGGAAATGTTTTAACCATTTTAGGAATATCATATCATTTGACCACCCGTTGTCAGAACATAAATAAACACATCCAATTAGGCCGTCTTTTTGTAATTGTGGATGCCTGTTTGGTTAAGACATTTTCAAGATTTTTGAAAAAAATTCCAACAGATTCAGCATTGAATGACGATATACGGTTAATACTTGTGCCTTCTGGCTGACGAAGACTTAGTTGGGGATTCCTCTTCAAAAAACACCTCAGCCAATCTTTGCCAGCTAGTTTAATTTCCTCGTTGAACGTATGGGTTAAATGATTAGCCTCTGCGAAATCAAAAGCTATTCGTCTCAACTCCCGTGGAGTTACTCCATAGAACAAAATTGCTAACTTCATAACGTGATCTGCTAACTCTTGCTCTTGTTGTTTCGTGAAAAGAGGTTTCCTTCCTAAACCATAAGCCTCTGGAGCAGGTTCAATTGGAACTCGACCACCATCGCCTCTTGGTTTTAAATAATCACGCAGTGTTGATTCCGGAATATCGAAATTTTTAGCCGCCTTACGTATTTTAGTACCTGAACGAATAGCAGTTTTAGCGTTATTAAGTTTTTCAATACTTCAACTCTTACGTTTGGTCTTTCTTTGGTAATTTCTGACCATCTGAAACGAAAAAAATATGTTACCATTGAAATCAATATGGGGCAATACCGCGCAATTTTGCGCGATATTACCCCACATCGGTCTTGACCTTGTTTTCTAACCATCATTCCGTTGTTTACAAAACAAAGTGAAAAATCGTAATAGGAATAGATCACTAAATGATGCAAGAAAACATTTGTACGTATGGAATTTAGAATCTTGTAAAATTGCCACTAACCTTACTTATCTCCTGACCGCACTAAATTACAACAAAAACCAACAAACCCACACATTCGTTTACTGCACTCAACTGAATAGCGGTAGCGGACTGCCAACTGTTGCTGGGTAGAGCCATGACCTGCGCTGTAATGTATCTGTCCTTAAACTTCATCTATCACGCTCATATATTTGTCTCTCTCTATGAGTGGTATTGCCCCACCGCGCGGTATTACCCCTCCCTCCCCTACCTCAGGTATATTTTTAAATGCAGCAAATGAAATGCAAATCAATAAAGCAAAATCGGCAATGATAAATATTAAGCAAATTATAACGAAAACAAAAATGGAGTCGCATAGCTCAAAATTTTGTTTATGCGAATCAACAATCCTGAGCGTTTTACTTTATTCATCAGAAGTCTGGGGACTGAATTACCTAGATATTATTGAAAAAGCACAAGTGAAATTCTTTAAATATTTATTTTTTTTTGAATAATTCAACTCCAGGCCACATTATAAGAACATAATTTAACTTTTCATAATTTAACTTATTTAAAATAATATCACACCTGGATGATTGTCACTCAGTAAAATCTCAGCTTAATAGAGTTGACTGGTGTAGCAATAACAAGCTATTACTGAACATCTTCAAGTGTAAGGTTATGACTTACTCGAGAAAAATATTTCCTTGCCTATATGATTATAATATGATGTTAGACTCACAAGGTGTGATTTGACTAAAGATTTATTAATTATATTTCCTACAAATTTAATAAGTATAAATAAAGGTTCTCTGTTAGGTAATATAATAAATATATTATTATTATTTTTTGTGCTGGTCAGTCCTCCCTGGCCTTCGATCGGTCCAGAGAGTCCCGCCAGCCTGGTTACTCAACGACCACACCACACGTCCGCGGGATAAGTGGTCATTGAGGCCGCAACTCATGTTCTGACGCAACGAGCCAAGTATGACGGCCTTCTGTATCTTCTTGGCTATAACTTGACTTCTCCCGCTTGACGGCATGCCGGGATGATTGTCAATTCTGAGAGCAGTGATTGTCGCATACCTCCGAGAGTGTTAATAATAAGAATCACGATTTTAACAGAATATGCCGTACAGCCTGCGGAGAGTAAATCATGATATTTTGTCCGTTTTTCCTCTTGTTTCAAGACGATGTTCTTTTCGCCCTGAGCCGAAAACATAAGAATAATAGTCTCGCCTATTTGAAGACACTTCCCTGTCGGAAGTTCGGCCATCGAAACGTACACAAAACGAGGCCTGGACAATGCGTGCTAGTGTCTAATTTAACGTATTTTTTACATGATTATTCGTATTATTTAATTTCCGTTGTTTTACGATAGCTAGTTGCCCAAGGGACAAACGCGTACTTAACATGCGAATAAAAGAGGCCCCCTCTCATCCTGATGATTAATTAATTAATCAGCGAAATAGGTACAACCCGTATTCCTCTTCTTTGTTATC
>CAXKVY010002481.1:0-11066 GCA_964058915.1 Tetropium fuscum
ATATATATATATATATATATATATATATATATATATATATATATATATATAAACATATATATATATATATATATATATATATACATATATATATATATATATATATATATATATATATGTATATATATATATATATAAATATATATATATATATATATATATATATATATATATATATATATATATATATATATATATATATATATATATATATATATATATATATATATATATATATATATATATATATATATATATATATGTATATATATATATATATATATATATATATGTATGTATGTATATATATATATATATATATGTATATATATATATGTATACATATATATATATATATATATATATATATATATATATATATATATATATATATATATATATATATATATATATATATATATATATATATATATATATATGTGTATATATATATATATGTATATATATATATATATATATATATATATATATATATATATATATATATATATAAATATATATATATATATATATATATATATATATATATATATATGTATATATATATATATATATATATATATATATATATATATATATATATATATATATATATATATATATATATATATATATATATATATATATATATATATATATATATATATATATATATATATATATATATATATATATATATATATATATATATATATATATATATATATATATATATACATATTAGCATGTTTTTTTTCTCGGTCCCATTGGCCATATATTGGCATGTTTTCGCATTTGACCTAAAAATTTCCGCTTCCTAGATCAAACCTGTGAACGGCGCAAACCGAGTTTGTTTCCATTTAATCAATATGGGAAAAACGACGTTTTACCCATTCAGAGGTTTGATCTAGGAAGCTAATACTTTGGGAGAAATTATTTTGCTCCAATGCTAAATCATTAGCCAATGGGACCGATAAAAAAATAATTTATTCGGCGAGACTTCCACGGTTGTCAAAATGAATATTAGTAAGTTGTCGCATTGCACCGCGTGGTTTGTTAAATCTCGTTTCGGCACCTGCTTTGGTGCCATTTTCAAGAGTCAGGGGGGGTTTGTTTTATGAAAAGGTTCGACACTGGGGCCTCAATCTCCCTACTCCCCAGGTCTAGCTTCTAAGCAATCGTTCATCTCTAAGATAGAACTGGAAGGAAAAGGTTCAACACTGGGACACAGTATGCCATAGCATACATACCATATACATTCAACACATTTCCTTTTTCACGTCTCTAAATAATTTTATTGTCCAATAACTATACTTTGGTATTACTGAATAGGGCTGGAACCTTTGGTGCAACTATAACACTCGGGGTAGTTTCCACAAACACCAAAACACTTTCACTTCGATCGACGCGCGTTTCGCCAACCAAGTTGGCATCATCCAACCACCAGTTTTAATCGTCGCCGGATGATGCCAACTTGGTTGGCGAAACGCGCGTCGAGCGAAGTGAAAGTGTTTTGGTGTTTGTGGAAACTACTCCGAGTGTTACTTTGGTATGGTTTTTTAGGTATAAAATTTTCATACTGAATCCCCCACGTGCTTGAATTAATGACTGGAATTTTTGCTCGTTTACGAATTTTTCGAAAAAATTATCCCTCGTCTTCAGCTTGAGATAACAATCGTGAATTCGAAAAAATTTCCTCTAATAATCCAAGTACTAGGGAGGTTATTATTATTATCATTATTATTATTACATCAGTATCAGTAGGTCTACGGAGAAAAAAATATGATTAAATTTTGATGGGGAATGGTTTCCATAGCATTCCAATCCCATTAAAATTAACTCATAAATCCTTAACATCCCACTACACGATCATTTTCAATTGTACACGAGGTACACTGTTTATTCCCCAACAAATCGCAAACATTTTAACAGTTTACATCCATTACCGTCCGCTCGTGTATTAGCACGACCATAAAGGCACGAATACATAACAAACTTTTCAATTATGAATACTAATCCAACCCGTTAAATCCGTATATTAAATTTTATGCAGCGAAGCACCGGCACATTTTTTAGGCTGCCGCCGAACTTTTGCATCGACAAATATTTGGTTACAAGGATGGTATTGCGGACTATATCACCCGGCTTTGAGGCGGGGGATTTGGCGGGCAAACTTTTAAATGTTTTGTGGGAACAAATTTAGGACGAATCCGCGTTGCTACTAGGTTGAATTAATTCAAATCATGGCCAACAGTTTAATTGACAGTTTAACTTTTTCGATCTGGTTCAGCAAAATGTCGTATAAGGTAGATATTCCTAAAGGAATTGACAACCAAGTTGGGCAAATGCCCAATCGTGAGAATGTATCGAGAACAAAATATTTTGATATATCATTGCGATCCATTGCGATACAACATTTAAGGTCGTCTATCACATCCTAGTTCCCAGAGTTTACGGTTAATCCAATCACCCTCTAGATTTCTTTATATCATGGCTTTCTGTATACCACCTCTCCAAGTTCTTCATGGCCTACCCCTATTTCTTCTTTCACGAGGGGTCCATTCTAGTAGTCTCATTGGCCATCTTTTATCTTCCATTCGACATACGTGTCCATACCATCTTAGCCTTTTTGCATCAATTTTGTCTGTTATACCGATTCGTATATTCATTCTTTCACGTATTTCCTCATTTTGAACTCTATCCTGTAACGTAAGCCTACAACATCGTCTTCAGTATCCCATTTCCATCGCTCATAACTTTTTCCTCATTTGTTTCGTGGTTTCCCATACTTGAGCTCCATAAGTAGCAATATTTTCTACTATTGTCTTATACATTCTAATTTTTTTCTGGTCTTATTTTTTTCTGGGCTTTCCTTGTCTAATCCGATTTTGAATTTATGTTCCACTCATGCCCTCCTTCGTAATCGTAATACCAAGATATTTGAATGAGTCAACCCTTTTAACAACTCCTCGCTCTAGTATTAAATCTCTGCTTACACCTCCGACAACAATATATTGAGTCTTATTTGTATTTATCGTTAAACCCCACTTTTTATATTCCTCGTCTACTTTTCTAAGCATGTAATGCTTATCTATGCCATATGCCATCTTCATCTTCTCCTATAATTAATTGGTCGTCAGCAACGTGTAACGTAAACAGCTTTTCATCTCCAATTTCTATTCCCATATTGCAACATATGCTACTCCAGCGTTCTAATGCTGATTCCAATATATTTTAAATAGTAAGTGTTATGGTACAACCTTGCCACAATCCCTTGGTAACTGGAAACTCATCGGATAATCTTGATCCTATCTTAAAACTACTGCAGATATTCGTGTATGCCTTTATAGCTCTAACATATATGGCACCGACACCACTATCTGTTAACGCTTGCCACATTATATTTAAAGATACACTATCATACGCCTTCTTGAGGTCTATAAACACTAAATGGGTTTCCAGATTCCTTTCCCTTTTTTTTCTAGAAGTTGTTTTATGCAGAAAATATTATCAATGCAAGATTGTCCTGCCCGAAAACCGTTTTGTTCCTCTACATCCTCGATTTGACATTCAATTATTCCCTTAATCACTTTTCCATATACAGAAGAGTCTTGAGACCGAATTGGTTACACTTAAACCTCGATAGTTTGATAATAGCTGTCCCCTTTCTTATAGAGATTCGATATGTATGCTGTCTTCCATTCGGGAGGGAGATTTTCTCCTTTTTAAAAAGCAATTAAACACATATGCGAGAAGTTCAAAAAGTAAGCCTGTCCCATTTTTTAGTAGTTCTATGTGGATTCCATTTGGACCCAGTGTTCGTCCATTTTTAATTTTTTTAAGAGCACTCTTAAATTTCATCTTCCTCGTCAAAAGGCACATCTGAGAGATCAGTATCTTTTTTTTGGGCTTAGATAGGTATAGTCATTGGTTCAGATAAAAATAAGTAGATTAAATTTCCTTTAAAATAGTGGGCGGAACAATTTTTCTGATTGAAAATTGACCGAGATATGACCATTTGATCCTGGCTGTAACCCATTGGTCGATAAAAACGTCTTAGTTCCTTTCTATGTGACATAATCACTAGCCTATTATGTATTTCCAATAAAGATAAAAAATGTCAGAATGCAGAAGTTAAATTTCGTGCGTAATACTTGCATAAATGATGAAACATGGATACGAAAATAATGTAGCTTTAAGATGGATGTAGCAAATCGATGTTCAATGTAAAGGAAATTCATAATTTTGGATTGGAGTAAGCCGTTTTTTTCTATAATTTCTGACATAATTTAAGAGTGGGCAATTGACAAGGAAAACTTAGTGAATGATTTGAATGAATAATTGAAAAACTTATTAGACTTTTTACTGGTGACTTATTAGACTGATTTAAAAATTTAGTGGAAACAACATATCGATGGCTCTTTTCGTTCCCGAGTTATAAACTGTTTAAATGTGGTTCTTCATAAACTTGGACTTCTGGACTTGGCTTAATCAAATGAGAGCCTTAAATAAAATCAGAGAAAGAAGAGACTCCTTTCTTTCCTATAAAGTAAAGCAGTCATATGCTGTTCCACCTGACATCACCAAAACATCAACAAGTCCTACACGTTATCAGTTAATAATAATAGCAAACATATGGAGCATAAACACAATTTATTACAGATGATTTATCTTTTGAGATGTAAACCACGATTTACTGAGATTTAAGTAGCGGCCATGAATTAATTTGCAAAGTGCAATGCTGAGTAATCGACCAGCTTAATAAAACGGTCGTTTTCGGGTGAGCATCCAGGAGTTTTATAGCGCTGGCTGGCTGTAATGTGGGTAATTAGATGCAGGGCGAGCTTATTACCTCCGTATTGTTATGGGCGTTTTGCCCCTAAGTTTCAATTACGGCGTTATTTGTTATTTCTCTTTGTTGCCCGCTTTTACTTAGCGCACCTGCAAACTTCAATGTTAGTGCTGTGCAACCGGGTATTAATAATGCTAATGTTCTTTAATATGTTATCATCTACCAAACGGGAAATAACACGGTAAGCTAATTCGCGGTATTAGTGTTGATTAGAACGCGACATTTCCGTGTAGTGCTAATATTAAATAATACTTAGCTACGGAACAAGAAATATGTACAAGTGTGAGAATGTCGATATCGGTCCTGTTCCCAAGGCATAACCCCGTAAAAAAAATGTTGTCCAGAGAAACGGATTTCAAATTTCTGTTTAAGGTTCATTATAGAACTAATTTAGCTTGGGTAGACAATGCGAATTTGGCGTAACTCTTTTTTGTGTGCCATTTTAAAAATGGCAGATGATTTCAATATTATTTTGTATTTAAGGAACTATAAAGCCTACAGACTTCAGTCTGGTGCCAAAATATAGGTATTAGGGGCCAAAAAATATAATTGTGGTAAAATTGGACCCTTCAGATTAACCCTTACACCATTCTCAAAGTAGACAAGTAATAATATATATCGATATATACAAGTATTAACACATTTTATTTACTTTTTATAGATACTTGGCCTGGCAACCAATTTGCAACATAGAAATGCAATATGTAAACATTAATGATGAAATGAAAGACAATGTAATACCAACATAACTACTATATTACTGAGAGCTGATTAAAATCACATTAAGTGTAAACTAATATCAAGTTTTTTTGACTTTATATAAGCAGTGCAAATAAAAGAGACAGAATTATACTGCGATATCAATGATTCAGAAGTTAACACTAATAAATCAAAAACCATGATATATAGACGCTCCGGATATTACCAAGGAATTTAAGTTTCATGTATCGATTGCAACCTTTAGAAATTGTTAATAAATATACCTACTTAGGTATATTATTTAGTAGGGGAAGGAGGGGTAATACCGAACACCTAAGCGAAATCACTTGTCAAGTTGACATTTTTCATAGTAAGCTTTTATGTACTTGGTAAACAGTTACCACATATCTTCAGTTATGATTTATAGATGAATTATTTAAAAAAAACACTAGTGCGTTTATAAATTTTCGAAATTATGTAACAACTGCGTTACGTGGTATTGCTCCACCGGGTAGGGCAATACCGGGCATTTACTTTAGGCTAGATTGTAGGTTAGGTAATGAAAAAAATGATGAAAGAGACTTGAAAGAAGTGATATAATAAACTAAAAATAAGAAAGTATACATATTAAGGAAACTTAATTTCTACATACACATTTTTTGGGAATTATTGAAATAAAGTTCGTTTTGATTCATCTCTTTTCTTATTGGACTATCTGCATGTATCACATGTGTAACCTTCAGCTGACTCCCAACCAGAACATTCTGAATGGGCCCATATTCCACATTTGACACACCGATACCAAAGTTCCTTATCCTTTCCAAATTCTCCGCATAAGAAACATATTTCGCTGTTCAAAGGAGGATCTCTCTGGTTCAATGCAAATTCATCATAATCCGAATTGCTGTCAGACAAATTCATTTCTACTGATGAATCGAAGTCTTCTTCAGACATTTCCTTTTCAATTATTTTTCTTTTTAGTGTGACCCTTTTCTGGTTCACTGTTCCTTTTCCACCTGTATTTCCTTTTAGCAACAATTTTTGTTTTGTTTTTAATTTTTCTGGTTTCGTTTTAAGTGTTTTTCAAGAAGTGGAGCTTTCATTGGTGTAGAAGTCCAAATTTCTGATTGTTGTTTCTTTGTTACCTTTCCTTTGGTGGCTGTTTTAACTATTTTCTTGGGAATAGGAGCAACGTCCGATACTTTGACATATGAACACGAGGGTAAAGGTTCAGGAGCTGCTACGGATGTTGTTGGAGTCAGTTCCGAAACAATTACAAATTTTGGCGGTGTCGTCTCCAGAACGACTACGGATGTTGACAGTGTCGGTTCAGAAATATCTGCGCATGTTGAAGGTATCTGAGTTTGAGGAGAAGCGAAATTCAAGCTCATTTCCCCTTCTTCTGATTCAACATGCAAAACAAGTTCTCGAAATTCTTCAGCTGGTGCGAAGTCTTCTGCTGTAAACTTACTGGGGTTGTAAGGAAATATTCCAGCAGCTCTGAATTCTGATATTCCATTGTCCATAGTTGCTACCTTTATGTATGCTTGATTGAATAAACGAGCCACATCGTACACTGTGATCTTTTCATGCGCAGTTGAAAGCATATGAGAATCATAGACAGCAAAGAGCGCTCTTTTAAGGGGTCCAAAGAATGAGGCTGAAGGTGATTTGATGTATGAGGAGGTATTGTAAGAAGTACAATGTAGTTTTCTCTGCAGAACTCATATATTTCCAATGAAATATGGCTACCATGGTTATCTAAAATAAGCAAAATTGGGTCGGCCGCAGTAGCTTTCACATAGCTTTGGAAATGTTTTAACCATTTTAGGAATATCATATCATTTGACCACCCGTTGTCAGAACATAAATAAACACATCCAATTAGGCCGTCTTTTTGTAATTGTGGATGCCTGTTTGGTTAAGACATTTTCAAGATTTTTGAAAAAAATTCCAACAGATTCAGCATTGAATGACGATATACGGTTAATACTTGTGCCTTCTGGCTGACGAAGACTTAGTTGGGGATTCCTCTTCAAAAAACACCTCAGCCAATCTTTGCCAGCTAGTTTAATTTCCTCGTTGAACGTATGGGTTAAATGATTAGCCTCTGCGAAATCAAAAGCTATTCGTCTCAACTCCCGTGGAGTTACTCCATAGAACAAAATTGCTAACTTCATAACGTGATCTGCTAACTCTTGCTCTTGTTGTTTCGTGAAAAGAGGTTTCCTTCCTAAACCATAAGCCTCTGGAGCAGGTTCAATTGGAACTCGACCACCATCGCCTCTTGGTTTTAAATAATCACGCAGTGTTGATTCCGGAATATCGAAATTTTTAGCCGCCTTACGTATTTTAGTACCTGAACGAATAGCAGTTTTAGCGTTATTAAGTTTTTCAATACTTCAACTCTTACGTTTGGTCTTTCTTTGGTAATTTCTGACCATCTGAAACGAAAAAAATATGTTACCATTGAAATCAATATGGGGCAATACCGCGCAATTTTGCGCGATATTACCCCACATCGGTCTTGACCTTGTTTTCTAACCATCATTCCGTTGTTTACAAAACAAAGTGAAAAATCGTAATAGGAATAGATCACTAAATGATGCAAGAAAACATTTGTACGTATGGAATTTAGAATCTTGTAAAATTGCCACTAACCTTACTTATCTCCTGACCGCACTAAATTACAACAAAAACCAACAAACCCACACATTCGTTTACTGCACTCAACTGAATAGCGGTAGCGGACTGCCAACTGTTGCTGGGTAGAGCCATGACCTGCGCTGTAATGTATCTGTCCTTAAACTTCATCTATCACGCTCATATATTTGTCTCTCTCTATGAGTGGTATTGCCCCACCGCGCGGTATTACCCCTCCCTCCCCTACCTCAGGTATATTTTTAAATGCAGCAAATGAAATGCAAATCAATAAAGCAAAATCGGCAATGATAAATATTAAGCAAATTATAACGAAAACAAAAATGGAGTCGCATAGCTCAAAATTTTGTTTATGCGAATCAACAATCCTGAGCGTTTTACTTTATTCATCAGAAGTCTGGGGACTGAATTACCTAGATATTATTGAAAAAGCACAAGTGAAATTCTTTAAATATTTATTTTTTTTTGAATAATTCAACTCCAGGCCACATTATAAGAACATAATTTAACTTTTCATAATTTAACTTATTTAAAATAATATCACACCTGGATGATTGTCACTCAGTAAAATCTCAGCTTAATAGAGTTGACTGGTGTAGCAATAACAAGCTATTACTGAACATCTTCAAGTGTAAGGTTATGACTTACTCGAGAAAAATATTTCCTTGCCTATATGATTATAATATGATGTTAGACTCACAAGGTGTGATTTGACTAAAGATTTATTAATTATATTTCCTACAAATTTAATAAGTATAAATAAAGGTTCTCTGTTAGGTAATATAATAAATATATTATTATTATTTTTTGTGCTGGTCAGTCCTCCCTGGCCTTCGATCGGTCCAGAGAGTCCCGCCAGCCTGGTTACTCAACGACCACACCACACGTCCGCGGGATAAGTGGTCATTGAGGCCGCAACTCATGTTCTGACGCAACGAGCCAAGTATGACGGCCTTCTGTATCTTCTTGGCTATAACTTGACTTCTCCCGCTTGACGGCATGCCGGGATGATTGTCAATTCTGAGAGCAGTGATTGTCGCATACCTCCGAGAGTGTTAATAATAAGAATCACGATTTTAACAGAATATGCCGTACAGCCTGCGGAGAGTAAATCATGATATTTTGTCCGTTTTTCCTCTTGTTTCAAGACGATGTTCTTTTCGCCCTGAGCCGAAAACATAAGAATAATAGTCTCGCCTATTTGAAGACACTTCCCTGTCGGAAGTTCGGCCATCGAAACGTACACAAAACGAGGCCTGGACAATGCGTGCTAGTGTCTAATTTAACGTATTTTTTACATGATTATTCGTATTATTTAATTTCCGTTGTTTTACGATAGCTAGTTGCCCAAGGGACAAACGCGTACTTAACATGCGAATAAAAGAGGCCCCCTCTCATCCTGATGATTAATTAATTAATCAGCGAAATAGGTACAACCCGTATTCCTCTTCTTTGTTATCGATTCCTTCTTTTGTTGCTGTATAGCGCACCATAGGTATGCGGTCCTGAGGGCGCCTTGATGCGTGAGAACCCCAAAAAGCCACTGTTTGCTTTGATCTTAGACGGGTAGGGGAACGGTAGGTGTATCTCGCATAGGTATACATAACTTCGCGTGTAGCAGTGGTAGATTCCATCGCTCGGCAATCCACAATTCACTATTCGAATAACACACTATGCAGCAATTTAGTTAGGAGCATTATATAATTTGCATAATAATAATTATTAATAAATTATAATCAGTAATCTTATATATTCGTAGCAAAATGTAGCAAAATTACATTTTATCTATACACTATACAATATGAAGTATAAATCTTGCATATTCTCTTTTGTTTCTTGCCATTCATGTTCCATAATTTCCCTGGTCTGCCTCTATATTTCTTCTGTGTTGTTTTTGCTAGCCACAACTTTTTAGCATGATTTTCTTCCTCCATGCGTACTACGTGTCCAAACCAACTTAATTGTTTTATTTCTGAATAATTTTCTAAATAGATTATACTTTTAACTATTGTCTTATTAATTCGTTTCTTATTTTGTCCCTTATTTACTTAGTAGCAATAATTGCATGATCTACAATTTTTATTATTGTTTATTATTTATGATATATGGTATTATTGTGATAAAACGTAAGCTGAAAAATGCAAAAAACTCATATTTGCGAACTTTCAGCTCTATGACCTTGAATGTCTATTTTGATCGGGCTATATAGCAACGTAATTAATTTAATATTATTAAATGAGATTATCAAAAATTTATGAAAAGTATAATTTCTACTTGGAAATTACGATAAGTAACGAAGAATATTTGGTTGGAATGTATTGTGTAAAATGTATTGTTGTATTGGAATGTATTGAATTGGAGGGTGTTTGTGTGTGTATAAACCTAGCCCACGCCCTTATATATCCCAAAAATACTAGTATTCTGACAATAAGATTTAAATGTGGCTTAAAGCCCGTCTTAACTATAACATAAGCGACAAAGCTCGATATTACGGAAATAACAATAATTAAATTTTGATAAGAATTAAATTTTGACAGCCAAACACTTAGGCAGTTTAATATATATTACGAGAGAAATTATTGAAATACCTTAACAAATATCTTGTACACACACTCGAAACCCGAATTTTTCTCTCAAGAGAAATAAAGTAAACCGTTAGTAAAGAAGTTAGAAAGTGAAGCTACAAGAACAAAAGAGACCGGAGTTCGGGCGTACTCTCCTATTTATAGAATTCGCCCTACTACTGAGCTGTATCCAACGAGAGAATGGACTTGCACTCGAGCGAAAATTCGTCTGTTTTGGTCAGATCTCCGCCCCTTAGAACATTAGTTCAACGCCCTCAACGTCTTAATTG
>CAXKVY010002482.1:0-42071 GCA_964058915.1 Tetropium fuscum
CTCTGGCTGCTGCCATTCTTATAATAGATTTAAAACTTATTTCACAACCGTAAACAACACAACTAAAATAACCGTACTTGCGAGACTACAAATACAAACTGTGAATAGGTCGGCAGTAGTAGGTACTTTATATAATTAGGACGTTGATTATTATCGTTAATTTATATAATTAAGACGTTGAGAGCGTTGAACTAATGTTCTAAGGGGCGGAGATCTGACCACAACAGACGAATGTTCGCTCGAGTGCAAGTCCATTCTCTCGTTGGATACAGTATACCTAACTCATTTGACCTAAGCATACAGCATTATACAGGCAGAGTGACCATGTGGTAGGTGAGGTACATCCCACCATATCCCAGGCAGAGAATCTCATCTGTTCCTCCGGAAGTATGTTTCAGGTTACATATTTTTTTACTAAAACATATCAACATTTCAATAATTTATATAGGTATAGTAATATAAATCACGCAACAATATTCTGTATTACATAAAACACTGCTAGATATTTAATATTTAATATATAAGTAAGGTCCTCCACTTAAAAATAATCAAATAAATGAATAACATTTCATAAATAAATACAAAATACACGATTGACACACATCTCTCTCTCTCATTCTCTCTCTAGCGCCATTAGTGACGCAATCGTTGATACCCTGACTTGCGACGTACCTATCTCATCTTGCCCCGTGTTCCCCTATATATTATCTGGAATCTGGAATATATCCATCATACTTTAATACTTTTCTAAGTATTGTTTTAATTTTAATAATTGATGAAAATACATTTAATCAAACTAAGATTAATTATCAAATAAATCGGAATATATGTAAATTATTGTTGGATAATGTTGAGCTCAATTCATGAATGAAATAGTAATTCATTAATGCAGTATTGCATAATATTCTTTTTTTGGATGGTGAACTAAGTTATTTGCAGCCTCGAGAGATAAAGCACGGAGCTAAATAAATAATTGTTTTGTCCGCGCATTTATGTAATAATGTTGATAATGCAATGTTGATAATACCTCAGTATTTTATACTGTCTAAAACTCGCATCAAAATAAGAAGGCGAAGACGGTCATAAATTATCTGTTTTAAGGTACAGCCGCGAGTACTTACAGTTGCAAGTATATTTTATTTACTTCATGTAATTATGGCTTTAAATCTTTGATGTGATGTGTGGATAGATGCCTGTGAATTTATTAACTTGATATGTCAAAAGCGACCACCTGTTAAATTTATTTCCATTTCATAATTTTAAACCTTGATGCAGTTTACAGAAATATTTATAGTTTGGTATTGCGATATTATATTTATACATCCATCATTATTTGTTATTATTTTTTTCAAAAACAAATTCTTTATATTTCTAGTATAATATATTATATGCAATACACATCATGTGGATAGGTATAATATATGCATTATGCATTATATTTTTTTTTATTATATGCATTATATTTTTTTACATCATATTTGCAACTTATGTGTAATGTATATAATCATTATTGATTATACCTATATAGATGACCATGTGCATGGTTTATAATCGAGGTTACCCTACACCTCGTAGTTGCAATAGAAAAAAAATAAGGAGGACTCTAGGTAGTTACATGTAATAAGTAGGTATATCAAAAATTAGCATTATCGTTATATATTTATTTACTGTAAACTATAATTACCCACATTAGTACGTTCCTAACATTGGCGGAGCTAAGGCATAGCACAGTTGTGCAATGCACAAGGGCTAAGTTAGATAATGATATTCATCGTCTAACTCAGTTAGATAGTGAAACATTATATTTAACTCAAGTTAGGTAATAAAATAATAATAATAAATCATTTTGTTCAAACTTTTCAGGAAAAAACAGATATTTAAAAAAAATCACCTAATTTGCAATGTTTTTCATCAATTTGCAACATAGTAGAATAAGCATATTAGAAAAAAAAGGGGAAAGTTTTCCCGTAGTTGTAATTTTCTCAACCTATATGTTTTTTGGGTCGCTGAACATGAATCTGAACTTTGCTGACAGAAATTTTATTTTCTTTTGCAAAAAAATTAAAAAATTTGGAACCATTTTCGGTTTCTCGCCTATATCTCAAAAACTATGCGTTTCATGGAAAAGACTATTATATATATATATATATATATATATATATATATATATATATATATATATATATATATATATATATATATATATATATATATATATATATATATATATATATATATATATATATATATATATATATATATATATATATATATATATATATATACAAAATTAAAGTAGATAAAACTTCCTATATTTCTAACATTTTTTATTTGTTTCTACGGCCGATCTTTCCGCCGTTAGAGTGCGCTGGAAAATGGTCAAAACGCTAGTCAAAACGCAAAAAAGTCAAAACGCATGCACTTTACATCCGATTTCCGTGGATACAACCCATGTTGACCATATATGCTTTCACAGTTTTGAGAATAAAGAAAATATTGCAGACAAATGAACAAACTTATAATTGCACCACAAATTCACACATGTAAAGGTATACGTACTTTTTCTAAGAAATAAGGAAATTTATCAAAAATAAATAAAAAAATTTGTACAATAAATAAAAAACTAGAGGCAGTAGTAGATACAACTTGTAGGTGGTGGCTTCATGTTACTGTACAGCTTCAGGTAGGCTTCAGTTTGCTGAAAAGTGCAAATAATAGAATTTCAGACTATTTCTGTAACTATTTAGTTTTGAGAAGTTTAGTTTTTACATACCTTCGGTGTCAGGGAAAACGTCAAAGTTCAGATTCATGTTCAGCGACCCAAAAAAGATAAAGGGTGAGAAAATTACGACTATGGCAAAACTTTCCCGTATTTGCCTTTCCTTTTCCTAATATGCTTGTCCTTTGGTTATTGGTTGCTATTAGAATGCCTTATTTTTTCTTATAATATTTTATATAAAACGAAGTGTTTTTCTTAATGTGTTTCGAAGTGTTTCGTGTGAGTGGCAATTTTCTTTCGTTAAATCAATATTTTTATTGTGGTTTGCCCCAAATAATTTTTCTGCACCAGGGTTCAAGACATCCTTCCTCCACCACTGTGTTCCTTACGTAGGTACGTCTGATGATTAACTGCAAATAGATATATTCAATATTCTAGTTCCAGAAAAAACCATTTAAAGATAGATCATTTAAAAAATATCTACCAACGAGGTGACATCTTCTAGTAAAAGGAATATTACTAACGTGAAAGGCCAAACATTTTTTGAAGTTGTTTTCTCTTGGCAGGATATTATTATAAGAGAATGAACAGCTCCAGTTTATAGTTTATACTATAGGTATTTAGAGATGGGAATTTACAGCACTATGTAGATACTTACCTACTTTTGTCTTGTCAATATTTTAGGAAACACATGGCACATAAAAAATACAGAAAGTTTTGCAAAAGAACTTTTTAATGATTTTTAATAAACTTTATATAGGTTAGGTAGATACTTTTTCTACGTAACAATTAAAATATTATATAAAAATTAATGGATAAATTAAAATATTATGCGCTGCTATTTCCGTGTACGAATCGGCTGTTCTAGATTGAGTGAAATAAAATATATTTTCAAAGATAATATCATAGATTTTCTTTAGTCTATGCTTACCTATAATATCATAGTATTATAATATTACCAGAGACTATTCTTATTTCATTAATCATTGATTTTATACAATGAGATAAAGTACTACGTGTATGATTGCTCCATCTAGTATTGAGCGGCCATAGTTGCCGCTGAACGACCCACACTGAACGAAGTTTACTATATAAAATAAAATATCAACATAGATCCATCCCTTCATTACCTGCTTTGGTTTGCTTTTACGCTTATACACAATATGAACTGCTCTGTATATTTGGTTGCCTGTTCTCATAAGTATATCTTTCATAACGCTTGACATGTTCACAAACATCTTTGTACTTTCATCAACATTTTCAACAATTTTACAATACATACAATTCGTTAGATACCTACAGCTATAATATCACATATGTTATTAACTCACTTTAACATGAGCATTTGTACATGTTATCACGTTTTCTACTTTTATTCTAGGGATTTGTTTTGAAGATGAAATGACTAAATAATTATGTTGAAATATCAAAAGTTTCGACAAATGATTCACGAAAGAAGAAAGAAAGTGTCAAGAGTTAATATTTGTTTAAAAACTGGAAACCGATACAAATAAGGGAGAAACGATATTCAATAGTACCTACCTATAAGTACCATGAGCGGCGTTTTCAAGAGGAAGAAATTCCTTTTCGTAATATGTTTCATGTGCTACTAAAACCTAAAGAAATTCATTCATACTTAGAATTATATTTATCAATATTAATTTTTTTTATTATTTATTTATATTTGGGACTCTTCAGAAGGATCTATGATTTATAATGCTTTATTTTGATAAAAATATTATAAATGACATTGTACTTACCTATATCATATGTGACATAAATTTAAAAGTTTTGGCAACAAATAATAAGACAATCATACTAGCGGTAAGGCCTTTATATATTTTTAAATTTTATTAATTTGCTTGGAATAAGTACCTAATTGAATAATTAGGTTTGACTCCTCAAGCAAAACTTCACATTTAAAATGATATACCAACAGGGCTTTCATTTAATCCCGAAACCCACGTGATCAGTTTATTTCTGTTTACTAGTGAATATAATTTCTGTAAGTTGGTATTTAAGAAGTTACCATGTAAATAACTAAATAAAAGTCCATATGAAATGTCACTTCATAGATTTCATGGTCAATAATACACAGGCGTACCTGAGGTTTTTCAATGTAATTAAATCCGATTTTTTAGCGAATTTTACTATTTTACCATAATTGTTGTAATCTGCGAATTAATATTCTTGTATTAAACAATAGTTCGTTTTAAAACTGGGAAAATTCCTTGTTTTGTTGAACGTACAAAAATAGGGTTATATTTATTTATTTGTTAAATTTTTAGTGTTGCAAAATGCCGTTTACCCCAGAACAAGATGCCATTATTTTAAAGGCACATTTTCGAAGTGGCACAGCGAATGAAGATGGTAGTTGGTCACATTCTTTGCAATCTTGCATGGAACAATTTTTTGGAAATTTACTGAAAACAATTTTTTGAAAATGAAAATATTACATATATGATATTTTTAAACACCACAAATCAGTGCTTCTTAAGCGATATGAAGAAAAACATTATATTTGCAAGGGAAAGCCTACTATTACTACCAACTATTTTAACAGAAAATGTTGAAAAGTCCACAAAAATCTATTCCACAATTATCTGCTCAAACAGATATTTAAAATTGCTGATATAATTATCTCTCTTTGGACTATATTTTTTTTAGTTTTGATTAAATTTGGTCAATATTTGATCGTGTAAAAAATGTCACAAGCGCAGTAATTAAGTGTCTTACTGGTTTCGGATGAATTAGAGATCTCGACTTTGTCTCGATCTCCAAGCATATCTTCAACCAGTAGAGACTACTTACTAATTCTAACATTTTTGCTGGTTTATTAATTTTTATATAATTTCTTTATTTAATAGTTATTTTTGTCCATTGGCCTGTCGATTGGTACTTGTCACAAGGCATTAACAAAACAACTGCATATGCATCCTTTCATATGCAAGCGATCTGTGGTTCAAAAATTACATCCACTTGACTTTAACCAAGGGGTACAAAATTAAACAATAATGATTTATTAGCCCTGATATTTTCCTCTGATGAGGCATGGGTACCTTTATCGAGCCATGTTAATAGTCAAAACTATAGAACCTGGACTACCGAAAACCCACAACTTCGTTGAAGTCTTTACATCCTCAGAAGGTTGGCGTATGGGTAGCAATTTCAAGGCGAAGAATAATAGGACCAATTTTTTTCCGGTACATAATTAATGGAGAACGCTACCGTGCCATTTTACAAGAAGCCCTGGAAACGATGCACGACGATGAACTTCAGCTTCGCTATTTCCAGCAAGACGAAGCCCCAGCACATATAGTTCAGTCAGCGAATGTCCCAAAAAAGGGTGTTGCCTGCAAGAGCAGGAACCTAAGCGATTCCATCATAAACTTTTTCCCCCCAAAAGGGGGGAAGGAGCTAAGAGGATAAGAGCGTCCACTTTTGGGTTTTCCGCTTATATGTCGAAAACAGTGCATCGTAGGGAAAAAATATGTTATACGAAATGAAAGCCCTTGAAAAACTCTACAACCTTCACTCTATATAACTTCCGAATTGACAACCGTTTTCGACGCACCGGAAAAGTGAAAAATTTCGAAAATTAAATTTTTGCCTCACAAGCTGGGCTTGTCAAAATTGTATTTAGAAAAGAGGATGGGAAAATGTGCTTCCTCATAGCAAATTCCACACTTTGAAGTATTATCGCGACTCCTTAAAACCTTTTTCGTAATATTTATTGACGTCGGCTGTTTAGGAGCGGGCTTTTTCTTTTTTTTTCTTCGAGAGAACATCGGATGTTGAGGCACCGACATTGATGTTTTCATCCGAAGACTCCGGTAAAGCCACTAAATAAGACAATTCGTCATCATCAAGTGTATTGGCCATGTCTTTAGGTGCATCCTGTGTAACTACCTGTGTGTCCATTTCTTGCCCTGGCTTAAACTTCTTTCCTCTCTTCCGTTTTTTCTGTTCGTCTGATGTGCCCCGTATTTACTGCAACATGTCTTTCAGACTTGCGTCAGGGAAGCGAGAAACTTCTTCACTAGCAAATAAAGCCCTAGGGATTTTTCTTAAAACATCGTTGGGTTCATGGGGTATAGTCCTATTGTCCGAAACCCAGACTTTAGATTTTTCTCGACGCTGTCATTGATATGAGCCCAGAGCTTTATAAGTAACGGGGAGAGTTGCTCTTTGGGCAGGGTCCTGTGTAACGACTTTCTTTTCTCCACCGTTCTAAAATTTCGCGCCACTTTCTTTTTAAAGGGGCGAAAACAGCCACGTCTAGTGGCTGCATCAAATGAGTTGCATTGGCCGGGAATGGACACATGTAAATATTGTTCTCCTTGAGAGCTTGTATAACAGAACGTGCGAAATGGCTTGAAAAATTACCACCAATTACCACTGTTTTTTCTCCCATTTTGTCGTGTTGATTGTAAATGTGGGAGCAACATTTTGAAAAACCATTTCAAACTGGGTCATATCAAACCAGCCTGAAATGGTATTCCCGCATACGGTTCCAGGAGGATCACCAGCAAACCAATTTTGATACAAGGTGCTGGTCTTGTACACCACCATTGGTGGCAATAATTGACCAGTAGCATTTCCGGCCACCATTATGCTAGTGCAAAAGCATGAATAGTTCTGAACCCGTTCAACCCTTCTGAAGTTCCTCGGTACTATTACTTTCTTGTCGCCAGGATCAACCGCTATGTTAGTGTCGTCATAATTGTAGATGTTTTGAGGACTTGCATTTAAAAGAGCGTCTTTTACTTTATTAAAAAATTCCAACACATCGGCTTACTCTACGGATGATCGCATCCGCTTTATGTTTGTGGCCATCCCCACTGAGAGGTTGTTTTTTCTCACAAAATTGTCAACAAAATCCTACCCTGGATAATTGTCTCTAAACACACTCACTACCCTACCTTGTTTTTGCATATTTTCTTACCATTGTTATTCAGTTAGTACTTGTAACAAAAGAATTACGCTGCGAAAAAAAATTAATAAAAAAAAACAATATAAAAAAATATCAATGTGGCTGCGTCCGAAGTGACAAAGTTACCCCGGGATGACAAAGTAGCTCCAGTTGATGGTACGTTACAAAATAAAATACTCAAATAAAATATTGCTCTGTATTGTGTAATTTACTTTATCCGTCGACCGTGTATTTACGAGGTTAATTAATGTATACAAAATCGTTTATTAATGACCCCCTGTTAATGCATGATTTTCTATTAATACACGATTTTAGTGAAACATACGCATAAATTTAAATTTCCAAATCAAGACGCCGTGTCATCAAACTGTCACTGTCAGTAATGTCACGCTTAATATTTGAAATATAGTTTTGTAAAACGTCTTCATCTGCCTCTATACTTTCTGACAGTGGTGCACTTTTCAGCCATTAAACGACCGGGTGGTTGGAAATCCACTGCTGTTTCAGAAGGATATATTGAAAATTCAGTACAAAATAAAGTTGATATAGACATAAAAAAATCTTCTGTCTAACTATCACAAAAACTCCTCAGACTAGTTCTACCAGCGCCGAAACAATTATCCAAGATAACGACATAAACTTGAATTTAAATTCAGAATCTCATAAAACTAATCTTTTTTATCTGTGCCTTTCTTCAATTTTATTAACTGCACTGTTTCTAAAGTAAATATAAATATTTTCAAACACAAATCAGATTTGTGATACTTTATACTAATTATTGAATAATTGAATTTGTACTTAGTTTTCTTAAATAAAAATTTAAAATAATATTTTCTCTATATTATTCAAAGTCAAAGTCGACGGAAAAATTTTCTAACTAACTCGTATATTAAATCGCGATTAATAATCTCGATAATTAACCCGCTCGCTATGCTCGCGCGTTAAAATATCTCGATTATTAATCGCTGTTATTAATACACTAGTTCGTTAAATAACTATTAAAGACTATATTTATCTCAAAACAAGTTGATTTTTGAGTATTAATTTGTGTACATACTAATTCTTCTTTTTGTACAATTTGCCTTTCCTGTAAGTAAAATATTATTATCGACTTCATGTTTCCAAACAGCTAACCTATATAAAACTAACGTGGAATAAGTAATTTATTTGTGGCATTATTTATTTTAATATGATTATTTTCACATATAAAATTAAATATCTACTCCACTGGTGTCATTCTGAGATCATAATACTTTCTCTGGATTTATTTTTTAAATGGTACCAACCGAAGTATTGCCGGTTGCCTAACCACCACGTCACATGGGTTTCGGGATTAAATGAAAGCCCTGTACATATACAATAACGACACTACCTATTTAAAAATTTGTTTTGATATTATATTTGTAAACATGCTAATATAAACTTTAGGCTTAACAAATTGTAAACGTTTTAATGCTGTTGTTAATGTGGCTTCAGCAAAACAACTACCTATACCATTCAAAGTAAAAAAATAGAAAACTTTGTAAATGTTACTATATTTACTTGTATAGAAGCTGATATAGATGTGTAATGAAAATCTTTCTATTTTGAGTAAATCTGCTTTCAAATAAATTTAGGGCTTTGGCCCACCCTATATTTATAGGAACAATAGGGCATCGTGCCATAAGTGGCTGTCCAAATTATACGCTCACTTGCAATTCAATATGCTCATTTGTGAGGGATAGGTATTCATATGCGTACGTATCTAGAAATAAAGGATAGAAATAAGAATAGACATTCAATGAGTAATTAATAAGACCTGCATACAAAAGAAGGAAACAAGACTGATATGTCTAACTGATAAATTTCACTAATAAATCATCTCTCAAAATTATTTGAAAATGTACTTTTTGTAAATAGGGTAATGGTTATATATGGACATATATGAATAAATACAAAATAGTATTCCTAAGTCACTTTGGCTTTAGAATAAACATATCTATGCAAGATGTATTATGAGCGCTAACAAAGTTCTACACTAATTTAGATGCGGCAAAACGTGGTTTATGCATTAGATTTATTCTATTGCATTCTTATGATTTATCGAATGGCGTACCACAAGGCACCGTCTTGGGTCCTCTGCACCCTTCTATTTATGTAAATGAAAAATTTTATTCACAAAGCAATGGGGAAATTTTAGGATTTACTTTGCTGTAGGAGGATCTTAAATTAAAAGTTTAAAGGATGTATGCATGATAAAGAGTTGATTCGATTATCACTTGTTAACGATGAATTTTAGAAAATCAAACTACTTACCGTTCAGTTGCTCCATAAGGGACATGTCGAGGGACATGTCGTCAGTCCACTAACTGCAACTAAGTATTTATAGACATTTTTCCACTATTTTTCCTGCAAAGAAAATTAAACACTTAGTTGTAATCAATGTCATAATAGATTCTAGCTAGATATAGAATTCACACATTAATAATTATATAAACAGAAAGTTACAATATATGTTGTATAAAATTAGAAGACTTCAAATTTAATTCTCTGAACTAAAAATATTGAATTACTCTTTAGCAGAAAGCCATTAGAGATATCGTATACTAACTTGCTGAAACTGCAAAATCTCACTTACATCCTCTTGAAAAGAAAAACACCCTCTTGAAAAGATACATCCTCTTGAAAAGATTCTTAAAAATTATACTGTCAAAAGAACCAATTTAATCATCCGATCATTTGTATGCGGAAACCAGAGTTTTTTATATTGGATATCCACATTCATATCCACAACAAACTCATACTTAAATAAATGCAAAAAAATAAATGCATTATTCCATTCATGTCCAAAACTATTGGCTAAAGGTCATCTACATTATTAACGTTTAAGACATATTAATACTGTCCCAATAGACATACAAAACTCATATAGGATGCACCTATTTAAAAGAAAATTGCAAGAATTTGACTTCGAATCAGATTTACGATCGAATATATGTATAATTAAATGCAGGTAGGGGTATTTATCCTGTGAGTAGTTGTTTCCTGTAAATGTATTCAGTATGCAGTTCCCAAGTCGCCGCTCTAGGTACCTGCTTTGCAGGATGTTACCCATAATTTGATATTTCTGATGTCTGATGAATAGTAGCAAAGGCCGCTAGATGGCTATATCGTTTATCGCTCGCTTACATTAAATAACTTTGTTCGAAACATTGCTAATTCTATATCTACTATATACTACAGATATTTATGAGATACATTATAAATAATAAATATACTAAATAATTTAATATTGGTTAGAAAATTTTCTTTAAAAATACCCTGGTGCAGCGTCACGAACGCCTATGCAGTGACTTGAATATACAGTGAGAATTGCTAGCTGCCGCGAGGGCTATCATTGCAATTTATATCAGATTAGGGTGAAGCACTAGATAATACAGAAACCCTCGACACTGCCATCACCCCGATACTAATATATTTGACAAATAGATGTGTGTTATTAGTTCTCCAGTCCCTACGATGGTACTCGAAGTACGCCTGGTTGAGCATCAAATAAAACGGATCATTTCATTGTGAGACAAGTGCGCGTAGGTAATTTCAAAGCAAATATCACTAACAGAGTTTGAAATCTTGCATGTTAATGCAGCGTAGGTACGTAGTATGTAAAAGTAAATTAAATTGATGCAATTATTTGGATAGCTAAATCATATAGTGCTGTAAGAAGGCTGCAAAAAAATTGTTAAAAAACTCAATATCTCTCAAACAACCAGTGGCGGGTCGTGACTTTTTCGGATGATACTTATTCACTGTTCAATATCGAAAATTGAGTGCAGAAAAATGTTTATCAATTTTGCAAGAATATGATTGTTGCCAGTAACAAATTCATTGTACTGAATTATGTTTAATCAATATGCAGTATTTATCTGGCACATTATATCCACTTTAACCAAAACATTATATTATGTTACTTAGCTGGTTTTCACTTACTATGCCTTTTTACTTGTTTACATAGTTAATTTAAATCGTGAATAACTTTCTTTAGATGTCTAGACAGGGTCGCTTTAAGGAGAATTCCTAATGATACAAATACAACAAACAGAAAGAAAACCATTATATTGCACCCAGAAAACCCAAGCCTCGCCTAAGCTGTAAGAGTTTCTGTTGAACTTTCTCAACGCGGTTTTATTAGTTTTAGATTTTTTTCACTTGTCAAATCAATAAATCTGGTCTCAAAATGAAAAGCTAAATAACAAATTATTAAAGAACACAGAATATTTCCCCTGCTGGGATATCAATGTTATGTTTTAGATAAAGTAACTCGCATTTGATTGAAAATAAACTGGCATGAAAATAAAAAAATGGAATATTCACCCTCTGTGTTTTCATTAACAGTGTTTATTAAAAAACACTATTTCTCTTGCTAATATGTGCCAAAAAATCCTCGAAACAATAAACTTTTACATCGTTTATACCGAGATCTTTTCATTATTTACAATTTCTACTTATTTACCAGAGGGCGACTCTATTTTTTCAAATAATCAGTCATATTCGCCAACAAAGTCGTTGTATTTAAAATTCATAAAATTAATACAATTATCGGTTAAGATAAATCAATACTAATCGCTATATGAAATCTTCCGTTCTTTCAATTGGCATAATAAGAATTTCCCAAAAGGTCACCTTTCATACAGAAAAAAGCATTTCAATGTTTAAGTATTAATTTCACCATCCTTCCACCCGGGATGACGACCTTTGCGATTTATAGAATCTGGTTGCCAAAAACTACCCCTACGCAAAAATTTAGCTTATCCATACATATTCCAGGTGGAGGTCATTTTTGTCTCTGACAACTGTTGTACTACTTAGTATGTAACATGATTCTTGTTAAGCATACAAATATACAGTTTTAAAAAAATGGAAGCATTTATATCAGAAAGTTTCAAGACTTGGAAATGGAATATACGAAATATAAGTGTAAAAATATAGTTTAATAACTCTCACTTATAATTGCACAAAAGTTTAGTATTTTGTCGGATAAATTTGGATTGTTTAATGAGAAACTCGCCTAGCAATTAGACGAGGAAACTGTCAACTATTAAAAACGCGACACCGAAGATGGAGCGTTTTTAGGTTGATAGCTTTTCGAGTCAAATTGCTAAAGGAAACAGTTTAGAACTTAAACAACATAAATTTACAGGGTATATCAAATATACAAACATCGAGTGTAATTCGGCAGGACAATTTAATGAAAAAAAATTAGAGACATATGCATGCAAACTTTGTTTACAAAACACTAAAAATAAATAGTTTTATTTGATCTTGATTTTGCTTCAAAAGTATAAGTGAAAAAAACACTAGTGCATTTGTCACTGAAACAGTTGCGGCTAACTTTAGTCGCTGTCAAAGTGATAATTGCACTTACTCATATGCGATTTTTTATATATAAATTAAATTGCCATTACAATTGGGTTACTTTAGAACAGCCATTTTTTCTATAAATGAAAAACCTAAGCTTTTTTCATGCATCCAAGTATGACAAATACTACACTGCCGTATAGAAGCGGGTTTATCCTCATCGCATAAAAAAATAGTACGAGGATCGATAGCATTCTTTAGGGCACAGTTGTTTCGTTAAAGGATCATTCTTTCCTTTTGTCAGGTTTTTTGTGTGCCGCTCGTAAATGGACAATTATTTTCTTTTGCTAATTTCCCTCGTCTTATATTTTTTTAATTTTCCAGTGGATTCTTTTATTTTACTTAAGAGCTTGTTGTTTTCTTCTTCTTCAGCTCAATAATTTATTGACCAATTATTACTGACAGGTCTGCCATAGAGAATTGTGCAAAAAAGTATTCCTTGGCGGACTTTGTTATTGCCATAGAAAACAATGTAAAAATTAACATTTTTCTAAGTAATGAAAGTTTAATAAAAAAAATATTTTAGCAAATTAAAAAGAAAATGTAGCAATGATGTAGAAAATGTAATGATCTAGCTGGATATCAAAATAAGAAATTACAGGGTGTAATAGCTTGGCCACTTCATACTCGTAGATTATTTTAAAGTTGTTGTAAAGTAAATTTTTGTGTCACACTGTAGGACATGCTGGGTTATCTTTTTCAACTTACCCCCTACGTGTATCTCCGGACTGAAGTCGATTATCGCTTTGAAATTTGGGTGGAGTGGGTTTCCGGGAAAGATCTACTATTTTACCTTACAAATATTTTAAAATGTCTATCAATTCCGGTTATACCGGAAGTTTACATAAACTTTTTTTACATTTTTAGATTATCCATCAATATTAAGGGTAAGTTTGATGTTACAACCACCCTATCTTGTTTATCAACTGTTTCTGTTATGATTTTCTGTAAGGATTTCAGGAGTGTTGTTGAACAAAAAAAATTATTTAAGTCAAAAGCACCTCTTATCAATAACACAAATTTAAAAACATTTTTTTAAAATGCATACTTTTTATATATTTACATTTATCATTCAGTCTTTAGTAAGAAAAGTATAAGGCAACTATGCTTCTAAAACTGATGTATACTGAGAATATTTAAAAAAACTGATTTAATTTTGTTTTCGTTTTACAAATGTTTTTAATTAATTAATTTCACACAAGAAGCAAAAATCTAAACAACAAAAAAAATACTTATTAGCGAAGTAGCGTCAGCGAGGTAGCGAGACCAAGTTTCAATGTAGAATCTTGTAAAATATAAACGTCCATGGTATGAAAAACGATTATCAAAGTCATCGTTAGCATAAGTTCCATCCTTTCACAGCTTTTCAGTAACATCTAAAAATATTTAATAGATAAAAAATAGACATATTTGTATATCCAATTGTCAAATTTTCAGACAGAAAAATTTTAATATATAAAAATTAATTAGGTATGGAAATGAGGTTTATAATAAACTATATGTCCTAATGTATAAGGTAACTAACAATTTGTATAGTATACGTTAGTATTTATTCTATATTTGCACTTAGCATCGTTCATATAACAAACATCTGTGGATCTAGTGAACAGAATCTAATATATTTTGTATCAAAATTCATACAATAAATAGTCATAATTTTGTATTAGCCCAAAATTCAATTCACTCAATTTATTAAAGAAAAATTTTTATTTGACAACTGTCAAATTAATGAAAATGTATTTGTTGACATGGAAATATTGGAAGGTTATAAATAGAACCGAGAATAAACAAAGGCAGTCAGTCCAAAATTGCGAGTATAACACTCCACATCGTTTATTTTCTCAAATAACCTAAAGGTAATAAAAAAAGTCCAGTGGTTTCAGTCTAATGTGAAGTCCACGGAAATTTAAAGTTAGAAATAGATGTGCCATGTTCTAGGGCTCCAAAGTTTGACAGCTATAAATAATAGTATAGCTAAATATTGTAAAAGCTTTAGCAATAAGAAGTGCTACGATAATTTAAATCAAAGAGAATCCGCGAGTGCATCGCATCAATTTTAAATCAAGAGCACCTACCCAAGACAACAATATCCAGTCTGTATCCTGCATCGTGGGAAGTATAGCAGCTTCAGATTTGATGAGGTTTCTTCAAACATTCACTATCACCACTCAACAATTTTTAAAAGAAAAAAATAAACAATTTTATCAAAGTTAAAATTGGTCAACAAGTAGTTGTGATAGTAGTCGGCCATTTGTAACGTCGATTATTTATTCTGCTACGTCTGCGTAGTACGAACTTCATTTTAGATATCGAAATTATCGGGTATATACGGTACGCAAAAGTTTTATAAACTCGACATTCTAATACATGTCTACATTTGTTAAATATACTGGCAATAGTCAAATCTATATTTAAATAAAGCCATAAAGAAAGAAGACAATATCTTTTAAATATGGCGCCCAACAACCAAATATTAATACATATAGTATCTAATGAACTTTATCCACTGTCTATTGTTAAAAGATTGTTAATATCTATAATTATTAATATAATAATCTTGATATTTATTACGCTTTCAAGTGTACATGTCCAAATAATAGTAATATGTGTTTCTTTCTATACAATATATTCTTTTTATTGTTGAAACAAGTCATTTTATTTATTTATTATCTATAATCATAACTTAATCACTTAGCTTTTCCCGGAGAACCTATATTCGACCCCGAGAAGAGTAAAGCAGATCATTAAGCCTGGCAAAACAATATTAATGTGAACAATAAAGGTAGAGTTTTGATAATATCAATGTGCATACGGGACTATTTTACTCTGTAATCCATTTCGCGACCTGTATCATATATTTTATGCTCTTGCTCAAAAATCTCAAAAATATAAAACCATATATAATTAAAAATTCAAATATTAGCATCGTAAAGTGGTAAATTCCATGATTTGAAATTAGCACCCGAACGTGGAGCTGTATTATAAAATAAATCTGTAAAATAACTAAAGTGGGTCGATATTGTGGCGGTTACAGTATTTCTGTAGTGCTTTCTTAAAAACGTCACTGCAAGGTATTATATACACCCATAGGGAACGCTTCCGTACTTTAAGCACTTGTTTTAACAGTTTTTTATCTTTAAAATATGTAGGTATATTAAAGTTTTAAACTGTATGCTGCAAATTTAATGCGCTCATTATCAACTGAAGCGTAAAATGCTCGAGATGAAAACTAAAGTTTATCACGTGAAGCTGCAGAGGTCTCCGAAAACATTAATTATGAATGACATGTATTAAAATTCCGATCTCGGCTCTGGTTTAATCATAGGCAAGTGGTCACCCCATGCCCCATACTAATAAATGTTCAAACAGTATAATATCCTACGAGGGAGCTGCAGAAAACGTAATAAAACCGGGGTCGGGTCGTCGTCTTTTATGCGAACACCGATGACTTTTAATATCCTCAAAGCGGATCGGCCCGACCCCACACACCTATATACGCCTGAATTATTACATGTTATTCACTTATTATGGGCCTTTTGTTAATGGGTATTCATATCCTTTGCAATTACTAAGTCTATTAATTTTGTTTCCTATTGCAGTTCTCTGCAAGCCGTTCTTCGCAGGGTGGTTGCGTTGAGGGTGAATCCTGGGTAAATTGGAGGACATATCTAGTGCCAAGTCAGTTCTACGGAGATTGAATTTTAGTGTTATTATGGATAAATTGAAATATTTACACACTTTTTCTTCAGATGAAAATTGACCGAATAAAAAAATCAAGAAGGCAAAAAAAATACAATTTTTTCCCCATTTTTAGATGTATTTGCTATTTCTTGCCATTTAGAGCATATTTTATAACTGCGTTTTAATTCCGGAAATAATAATTACAGTGACCCACGTTGGGCGCCAATTTATAGCGAAAATATTTCCCATAATAAATAGGCGGCACAATCGCAAGCCAATCTTCAATTCAAATGTAGGGATGATAAAAACCGTTCTTCATATGATGCACAATTTACCGTTTATATCTCACCAAAGTTTCTGATCCGATACTGACGTAACGAGTTTTTGACAGTGATACGACTCCCAAATAACATGACTTGAATGATGCCCATACTGAAATGAAGAAACGGAAGATACCTTCAATTATAATTATATAAAGACAGAGGGATATCTTGCCCTATCATCTGTTCTGCATAGTTTCACCGGATGCTATACAAGATCAGCGTCTTTCGGCTGAGGAAAGGAGACATATTGGTATCTGTGGACAAGTTGCAGAGCAAGTACCTTAATGAAATTCAATGACGCAAAACGAGAACTAGTCTGCCAAAAGGAAGGAATGTTAGAGGCATTGGCACCAATCCATTGGCACCAATTCATTATTGTGGCACTTAAAGCGGGAACAATATCAGATTGGAATATGGTGCACCAGGGTTCAGAGTGGGCTACATTCACCTACCCCAGAAGGTTAGGGTCTGCCCCTTAATGGAGACATTTATCCACGGTTTCCTATTTGTATTATGATATATCTATTGCATCGAAAGCCTGCAGCGGTATTAAGACAGTTCTTAGCAGCCTAAAAACCCTCTAGAAATTAATTTCGAGTTCACTTTAAGGTCCTAAATTGTTATTAATCAATTCCACTTAATTTCCACTGGTATCAACTGGGAGTATCAATTTCCACTGGTCGTACCAAAATCGTACTGGGAGGGTGTTTATTATAAGGCCTGTTGTCAGAAAAATGGCAAATTAATAATTTATGTTTTTTGATATATATCACCATATTTCGGAAACTATTTTCACTGTTGATCTGAAATTTTGGACCAACATACAAAAAACTGCAGCGGCGACAGTGCATACTAAGTTTTAACAATATTTATCATTTTTCCAACAATGAATTCCAAATTGAAAATTCATGATGTCTGTATTGAAAATTGTGACATGCGGACAATTGTAATAAAAAATACCGAAGATTCTAGATTCTTACTTGGTAAAATGCTCATTCTTCCCTTCTGCTTGACCACGCCAGGCACTATCGTATTAGTTGTAGGATACGTATATTATATGGCGGGAAGTGTTTGTTTATATTACAAAAAGTGATCTGTAATATTAATTATTGTTGCATTCTTGAGTTTTATGTTGAAACTATAATTAACTTGGTTTAAATGACTACAATTATTATTTGTATAAAAACTCATACTGAGATACTCATAGTGCCATTGTTAGTTGACGCAATAATTGATAATAAGGTTAGTTCTTAATTTGTTGTCATCGAATTGTGTGATTTTAATTTCGTTTAGTGGAACAGATTATACACATAATGAAAACTGACAGAAACACTACATCTGAGTCATTTTGAGGCAAAATATGAATTAAATAAAAGAGCAAACAAAAATAAGCTAAATTTTTCAAAATGTATTATATTATTATGCCAACAATCTGGAAAGCTTATTGCAAGTCAAGAGGTATCAAAAAAAATATTGATAGCATAAACATTCGGTTAAGTTTAGGAGGAGACAAATGTAGTACACGTTTGAAACTGATATAATATATGTTTACTGAAATAAAATGCAGGGAATATTTGGCATAAAACTTGTTATAGTAGTTATACAAGAGAAATATTGATTTTTTTTTAATCCAAATGTATGAAAATGAACATAAGGGATATTGACAAGATTAATGTTTATCCTGATAAATTTTCTACAAAAAATGATAAGAACAGTTTTAACATAAGACAGCTTTAACATAAAAAATACATATTTTGTCGGAAAAGGAAAGATAGCACATTATAACAGCCAATATTGAAATAAAAATAAAATAAATAGCAAAGGTTACATTCACGAATAAAATACCACTGTTACATAAAATAAATACTGTTCAAAATAAATACCACTGTTACATTCACGAATCGGCAAAAATGATTTAATTGCACTAGAATTAAAATATCACAGTTCTTGATTTGTAACAAATAAGATATGAATCAAACGAATTGACTACATGTGTCTATTTTAATAGATTAATTGACGAAAGGAACCAAGGTTTCAGTAAAGGCAAGATATTTAAAGATTTAGATATAAATATTTAAAACTTGGGGCAGACGTTTCCACTAGTAAAAAAATAATAATTTGGATTATTGAAAAACATTTTGAAGGAAGTATTGACAAACTTAAACATGCAAAACAAAATGAACATAGTATATTAATGCCAAAGGTAACCAAAGAGGAAGTTATTCGGATATACATGGATACTTGTAACAATACAAGGAATCAGTTTTCAGGAGTTGTCAGAATTACATAAATTATGTAACAATATAAAGAGTGAAATCAAGTAAATCCCTGAGTATAACGACGCCGACACCTGACAAATAAAATGTGATAATAAGTATAACTCAGGATATTTAGTTGTACCATGCCACATGCCACTGTAGAAAAAGTGGTCTAACTTGTAGTGAACCATGCAAGTGTATGGCTAAATCAACATCAACATCAACTTGTACCAATATTGCTACCAATGAACAAACCCCCTAGTTGTATTACCGAATATGTATAAGATGAAGGTACATCAGATGAGGAAGATTCATTTTTTTGTTAATATTTTGTTATATGCACAAACAAAAACCAAAAACTGTTTATTGGAATTAAAGAACTTAATTTAAAAAGTAATTTTAATCTGCCAATTATATTTAAATTTTATCATTATAAAAAATTTTCAGTCTCTCCAATATATGTCTCCAATATATGTCTCTCCAATATATGTACCTACATATAACTCTGTAACAGACATGTGGTTGATGAGCAGCGCGAGCCGAATTTGATCTCGTCAAAGCGAAAGCCGCATCGTCTGACGATGCGGCATTTTTTCATTCTCATATATGTCTGTTACAGACTATACTATTTCTAGTATCAAACGGTTATTTCAATTATAAAGAATTGCATAATATTAATGTTTTAAAAACTTTTTCAAACCTCAGTCGACATTTTGTTCGATATATTATGTATATAGAAAATATCAATATTTTTTGTAATTGACCGCATCTTGAAATTTTGCATACAGAGTTTTCTAGTTTCTGTTCAGTTTTTATCTTTACCACTAATTAAAAAAAATATTCAGTAATATTGAATTAATTTGATAGACACCATTAGATGCGATCAAGTTTTTTGTAAAATTCTTTGAAAAACTAAACAAATAGCTTGTGTAGTTTTCCAGGTATTGCGATGTATATCCCAAAAAACACAAATTGTTAATAATATCTTTTGAAAATACAACCCCTATATTTACTCCCCTACCGGGATTATTTTTTTACGACTGGTGGAAGTAATAATTTGACATGAGTCGTAGCCTTTTACCTTAAAGTGACTTCGAACTGAATTATATCCATCCAAGAGACCTCGACTATATCGTGAAATGCAACTGTAGCAACGCAATGATGCAACTCCAAAGCGTATAATAATATAAAAAAAAGACTGGAAGTGCATAGAACTGAAGTTGCAACTGTGTCCATTTCCGTCATGTCTTTATGATTTATTTATGATATATTGTAACACTATATATCAAGTAATTTAAATTGTTTTTAATGAGCAATGTTATTACAAAAATGGTCAATACATTAAGTTTCCCATTTGTTGTATTTAATATTTGTAATACCGTGGCGTATGTACTATAAAGAAAAGTTTACCAGAGAGGCCTAAAAATAGCTAATCCTTAATCCTGCTAAAAAAATACACAAGAACCTATTTTATAGAATTTAAAAACTTTTAATAAAGTATAAGTGTATATTATGTTAGGGCAACAAGATACCGAGAAAACGGAAATTCACCTATATTTTCAAGATGACTGCCATGTAGCCGTTGGGGTGAAGTGGATTCCACTCAAAATTTAGAACTCATAGTATCGATAGTTCCTAATAATAAAATTGTGCTTTTTTCCGGCTTGTCCACTTTTTCGTTAATATATCTAACAATAACGACGTATACATGAAATAATAACAATGTATCCAGAAACTATCCAGAATTAAATTATTACTTTCTGCTGAAAATGAAAGTTTCTGCTAGATTGTATGGCGTACACCTACAGACTAACAACTTTATCATCAAACATATCCATCAGTTTTGAATAGTGTTGTCCAGTTACAAGTTGTAGTGCTGTTCAGTTACCAGCTTGCTGTTGTTATAGAGTCAACGTATAAGTGTATTATAAAATTGCGGTAGGAAATTAAAACGAGAAGTTTATTGCAAATTCTGTTGATCCGGCATTTTCCCAAAGCCGTTACTAATCTGGTAGAGCGGTAGCAGCAGACTAAAAGCCCGATGTCATTAGTAAACGACCTATTATCTCTTTCGCAGTTTATATGCAAATAGCCGTGGCACTTCGAATGCCGCGTATACACGTTATAACTAAAAGCTGAGAGCAGCCGGAATGCTAGATAATTCTATAAAATTAGTAGTAATAGGCATTTTAAGAATTGTTTCAACAAGGCCACCCACCGAGCTGGATCGCCTCTGTCATTCGCTCCTTATCTTTATTGCTCGTACAGGACCTTCTAAAACAGATAAATTTAATATAGTGGGTACTCTTTTGGTTTTAATTTGGTCGCTTCTGCAGCCGCTTGCCGGTTCCTTTAACTTTTATGATCGGCACACAAATAGACATGGTCCTGAAATACTAACGAGGTTCCTAGTGTGAGTGGTACAGGGAAGCGTGAATCTACCTGCAATGGTTTTCGATATTTCGGTGTTATTTAGTTCTTTTATCACTATTGAATATACCACCAACTTCGTTGACTTAGTCCTCTATAGTTCAAAATAACAACCTTTTAAATATTACGAATTTTGAATGACACTTTATCAAGAAAGTGCCTCGATAGTAACATATGCGCTGACTGCGTGGCAGCTACGTGGCCAGGGCCCCCACGAGATTTTTTTCGCGGGGCAGAGCCCCCACGGAGTACGGTAAATTAATTTCTCCACAGAGTTAGTTGTTCACCATTTACTATAATTAAATAACCACAACGTCTACAATTTCAAGGTTTCTACTTATTTCAATTTAAATCATTGTCATATTCAATTCAGTATTAGTATTAGGTTTGTCAGAGATGGCTCACCGCACACTGTGCATGGTACAGATGGATTCAAATTATACTATCTGCTTCTTCAACAAAGGTTCGAAGGTCCAGGCAAGTTTGAACTTCTTCATCACTATTTCACCAAAACTATTTCAGCAAAACTATCTACACTAAAAGCCACGAATTTTATTACTTCGATTTGCAGAAGATAATACTCTGTCCGAGGAAACTCTAGACATAGCAGAAGAATACCTTCTTCAAGTTTTACATCCATCATCAAACTCTAAGAAACTCCCTGGTTAAAACAACCACCGAAATACCCCTTCCTCAACGACAATGCTAGGCATGTAAATTACATGCCTAGCAAAACGAAGACAGAGCCGTATTTGATTAATATCTTAATTAAAATACCCCACAAAAATCAAATGAAAATAATTATTATTTCGATATATCATATTATGATTTATTCAATATAAACATATCAAATTATATCTAGTTATAAATAAATATGTAATAAAGGATCTCCGAAAGTGGAAGACGAGGTTTTTAATCTCGAAGAAAAATACAATGGTCGAACGTACAGAGACCAAGACAAAATTATATTATACGTCAATAGTGAAAACGAAAAGTGTATAACAATTCAAAGATCGTAAAAATGTGTTTAAATTAAGTGTTTAAAATCATAATCCATATTTAAAATGTAAAATTCGTAAACCATAACATCATTTGATTGGTTGACAGTTAGGATACAAAGCTAGGAAACACTGGTAACTAAGGAAGTATCTTTGTTTTCTGAGAAAGCTACTTCCTTAACGACAAGTAATAAAGCGTAGGAAGATAGTAAAAGGGACTCCAGGCGGTCGCCATGTATAATTTCTCTCTCTGAAAATTAAGTTACTATAATTATAATTAGGGCACGATAGTAATTACACGTGTTTCAAAGATATTATGTAAAGAAAATTAGTGAATTTTAGGTAATAGTGGGTTATCCAGGTTGTACTTGAAAGTCTAAGCGAAGGTCTAGGCAGTCTCCGAGATCGTTCTACAGCAGTTTTCGTCATATCCTGATATAAATATCAAAGATATACATATAATCAACAAATTAGTATATATCGAAACGAAAATCATGTTGAATAAATTGTTAAAAAAACCAATCTCTTTTCGTCCAGAATATTATCAATAATAAGTTTTCCCATATTTACTTTCATTCACTAATTATAAATACAATAGCAATAATAACACTGGTCAACAAATTTTAACTTATATGTTGTATCTTTTATGCAAAGTCAGGTATTCAATTAATTTTGGGATGCTGATTACGAATGTGACAATGATATTAAAAAATTAATTGCCATTTTCAAGGGCGTATCTATATTACACCTTAGTACACATTCAATGTTATTGCAGAAAACCAAGTTATCTTCCATGTCATAAATTGGCGTTTACGAAAAACAGATATAGCAACGTCAGCAACATCGTCATCTAATAGGTTTCACTGCTATAATCTTGCTGCCAGCAAGCTTTACTATTTACAAGTTCAAGATCTTTTAATTCTGCTTGGGTTATTTTATGTCGGGTTATTTATTGTTAACGATAGGATGTACTTGGTGTGAAATCAGGATCTTTTGATGTTGATGGAATAAAATATTCGTCTTGCCAAGTCACAGTATCTTCATCATCTGATTCGTAAGTGTATGTTTCCAGGGGTTCTGGTACTGGGAGTCCATCTTCATGGGGTACAGGTAGATGGTATATTTCGATAGTTGGCAACAGACTCTTTTTTTTAGATATCACCGATAGCAGTCAATTATATGCTTTGTTGGTTCCCTCCAGACCATTGGGACAGCGAAGGGCATGGATCGTTTTTTATGATTTAACCAGTTTCGCAGACCTGAAGCAGATGCATTAGAGTGAGGCGCAGTTCCTGTCCTGGTCGCATTTTTTACAGTCGAAATACACATGATATGCCTTTTTTACCATTGGAGTATCGGAGTGCTTCTGAGACGCAACAGTCACCTCAAGACAAATGCAACAAATTCATACACGTTCGAGACATCTTACTCGAATGCTGTCCGGTAATCAACTAAATAACGTAAATTTTAACCCTACTCCTACATAAACCCGTAGGAGAGATAATATTCAAAATAATCAAGTATGCAGTGTATGACATATTAAAAACAATATTTTTTTTCTCAAAAACGACAAACTGTGTCACTCTGAATTTTGTAGGTAGTATAAAAAAGAGGGTAATCTATCTATTTCTGTCAGCAGTTTTTTTGAGAAATCCATAGGAGAGACAATGTTCAAGAAAATCAGGTATGCTGTGTATGACATTAAAAACAATAATTTTTTTCGAAAAAACGACAAACTGTGTCACTGAATTTTTTAGGTAATGTTAAAAAGAGGGTAATCTATCTATTTCTGACATCAGTTTTTTTGAGAAACCCGTAGGAGAGACAACATTCAAAAAAATCAAGTATGCAGTGTATGACATATTAAAAATAATAATTTTTTTAAACTGTAAACTGAGCGTTGCTTTGAAGCTCCTCCGGTTGAAGGAAGAATGTCTGATTTGGACTTCCTTGATGCCCTTGATGCTTTGTTCTATGTGAACATATAAATATAAATAGTAGAGTAGGTTTGTGTTTTCTATGAATTAAAGTTCCGTCACAACTAATGTCACAGAAAGTAACATAGAAAATGATGAATATTAATATTTTAAATTCTAGTATAAATGATCAATAAAACAAATCGTACATCACTCTGCAGATCCTTAATGAAGGAATTTATTATTACTTTATAACTGGATTAATTCGTTTTAATTAGGTTGGGAGGCTAACTGAAAAGCATGTTTTATCGCCATTGTCAGGTGCGTTTCCTTATAAATACCTTAGTTAAAAGGATGAGTAAATACGGTATAGTAAAAACGTTATGGATTATAAGTAGTTATAACTTATAAGTTCTAATCATGTTTTTGTGGTGGTAATTTTATTTCTCTTAAAATTCTGCACGGAAGAACGCTCTATAAATCTAAGATAAGAATACCAACTGCAAGTTTTTTCTTCAGAAATACTCAAAACCCTAAACCATTTTCCTTCCATTAAGATAACATTTTAACAAACCCTTCACTCACGGTGGTCCTTAGTTTCTAACCCAATTATCCCTTATCTTTCACAACTTTGGTAAAACTGGTAGCCATGTTCGAACATCGTTAACTAATATCAAGTCCTCGCCATCTGAATCCTTGTTGCTCCCCATCGACTACTATAAAAAGAGATATAAAGAGATGAAAATTAAATATCTTTATAAACTTATAACTGCTTATAACCTATATCTTATAACTTCTTTACGTAGATAATCTTAGAAATAATTGCTTTTCTTTTAAATGCAACTAATTATAACTTTCGCTTTTTGTCAATAGATAGAGTTTTATATACATCTACAGCAAATCTTAATTGATACATATTTATCGCATAGTTTCAAAATACCTCTAGGATTAAGACGTTCATTAAGAGTGATTGAAGTTATCCGGGAATCATACCGAGAACTTTAATTGATTTCGAATCTAATTAATGTATTCTTAATATTACGCTTAATCAAAATCCTGTTTGCAGGATTCCGCCATAATATACTACACGTATCTATTTTGTGTGTGAACAGTCATAGTCCGTAGGGAAGGCTTTGTATACGGGTCTACTGCGTGTGATAGAGGAAGGCCTTCACTTGTTATCGGTTTATATCAAAGAAAGTCGGTCTGTTTGTGTAATGGGTAATTAAGAGAGGCAGTTTACTGGTTCGGGCCGGCAACACCAACTCTTCGGATGACCTCAGCTATGTGACGCTGCCCTGCGACATTCACCTGCCTGAGCGCTTGTCCACTAATCACTTTTTATTTATTGCTATTGATATTCCATGTCAATTATTTCGGTAGAACCTAAAATATATAAATTAACTGGGAAAGTAATGGTTTTCGTTGAAAATGTCCACTTTTTTATTATACACATGGACGTGCGGCAACATTTTTTAAAATTGTTTATCTCTAAAGTAAACCGCATTATTACCATATTTGTTTATCTGCATCAATTGTTTGTGCGCCTCCAGATATGCTGAAGTTGAGGCAATTTAGTTCTCAAATGTCTCAAATGTTTCAAATTTAGGTATATATTTAGGCAATTTACACAATAAAAAATTTAGGATAAAAATTTTCTGAGTAGGATTAAAGTGAGTATTTTATCTTCCATTATCTATAAATTATGTTACCTACCTATTTCTCTTCATGTTAGTAGACTAAGTAGTCTACTAACTACTAGTCAGGATCCTTTTACTTTGTTTTTAAAAATAGCAAATTATTTTTTTTTAGTGTTGCGGCTCGATGTTGTATGTTTTAGGAACAAGATATATGCGATCTTACAGTTGTTCTAATAAATATAAAAAGTATACTAACCGGCAACTCTGACCTACAGTGTTACTCATGGCCGTAGGCATTTTTTAGGGGGTCAAAAAGTATAAGGTTTTTATAATATATGCATAATTTAAACACCACAGCTGATATGGAATGCAAGTTTCCACACCACTCATGAAGTATTGCTCTCAGCACATTACCATTTTTTAGTCGGTTAAACAAATATATACTCCAAAATGAAGCAAAAAAGTCTCAACTAAAAATAAACATAATAAGATAAATAATATAAATACACCTATATTGCAAAATAAATCAAAAAATTCTCAACCCAAAATAAAAATAACTTAATACCTTACACCTTAATACATTAATACTTACCTTAAAACGTGTAATTAATACCACTATTTTTTATATCACTATTTAATAATATTATAACCACTAATATCACTATTTTCAGTCACTTTCCACTTCATCTTCACTATCGCTACCACTATTTCCATTATTAATCACAATGGATTTTATGACTTGATCAACCCCCAAATCCACATCCCACATTATCTGTTCCTCTTTCGTCACGTCATTAATACATTTCACTCGATTTTCCGCTGTGACATTTTCTATTGCTTCTCGAAGATTGCATTTTCCATTGCTCTAGACATTTTCCATTGCTCTATGGCAGCTAATTTAAAAGTTCGATTCACTCTCGCCACTTCCCCTTTTACTTGCGCCCAGATATAAGGAGGTAATCTCAACAATGTGACTCCATGCGTCAATGCCACTTCATCCACTGCCAGTTTCTTTTATTTATGAACATGTACCTTAGCAACTTGCAATAATTCCACGTCGCCTTTAAGTAATTTTCTTGGTAAGGAATGCTCTTTTCTGTTTACCATTTTTGAATTCTTCTCTTTATCCACGATTGCTGGGGTGCTTCTTCACATTTTCGCATATGATATGGCGCATTATCCATAACCACGACTGTTCCAGTTTCCAAATGTACGCCGGCAAACCATTTCTCGCAAACTTCCGAATTTATTTCCTCGTGGCAGTCTTCGGTCTTCTTTGAATGCGAAATATCAATTGTTCATCAGGCAGAAATCCACTATTACTTCCAATATGCGCCATTAGTATTAATTAGCGATCTTTTCCATACGGTATTTTTAAACCAGTTGTCCAGCCTTCAATCGCAGCTTGCTGTGCATTTTTCACGTTTCCATCCTGCCAGACTCACTTCACAGTATGTCCTTAGTTGACCTATGTTTCATCACTGTAATAAATTTTGCGCCCTTCGTTTTTAAACATTTTTATTTTTCGAAAATAATCCATCCGCTAACCAACTATTTCATATATTTCTACGAGAATACGCTTTCTACTACTTACTGCTACTTTTCCACACGTAATTTTAGGTGTAATCATTTTCACTTATACCTTGCAGCACCTTATATAAAGTAGGCAATTCGTTATTTCTAAAGAAACCGTGGTCCGTTCTACGTATCATATTTTTTGCATCTTCGTCCACTACAATCTTATTTTGACCGCTTTTTGGTTTCGGTGGCTGTACACTTCTATGTATCTTTTCTTCTCTTAAAAGTGTGTATATGTTTGACTTTGATGCTTCTGTATAATCCGTACATATATCCACCAATTTATCCTCAGCGCGATGAGAGTTATCTCTCTGTATGCAGTAAAATACACGTAAAATAATTTTCTTCTCAGCTATCATTCGGTAGTGCTTACGTTTGGGAATATTTTCCATCGTTCACTGTTATTATATTCACAATCACAGTAAAACAGCACTAGATATACGAGAATATCTCAACCAACGCACTACTCTATTGCGAGTCACGGTTACAGATTACAGAATACTCGCGAAAATACTACTACTACTAGATTTACGGACTGCCAAATGAAAGACAGACAGCACGTCATTCCAATATGTTAAAAAGAGATAATGCTTTCTGGAACCAGCGCTCGGTCTGCCATAGAGCGGCGTTGCCGCTTTTAACTATAAAAATAAATATTTACGGAATTGCCATATTAAAGTAGAAGAAAATAAATGTAAAAATGGCTAACATCTTGTCCTATACTATATTATTGTATGCACAATAATTCTTTTATGACATTCATAAATAACATATACAACTTTTATATAGTATTGTGGAATTTTATATTTTAATTAAATATTGAGAAATTTGAGAATTACATGTGGCAGCAGCATTTGTTTCTTTAGGTGGTCAGTGCACTTCCTATATCTCTCAGAACTACTGTAGCAAGAATATGTGGGAATATTGTATAGTTTAGAAGCGAGAATATGCGATTTTCGTCCGACTGTCCTATCCATTTTTTGGCAGATACAAGTATATGGCTTTGGGTTTAGTATCAAGCAGTGGAGGGCCGTGATAATCCGGGGGCTTTAGGCTATTTGTATTAATGGAACCCACCGCATCGGCAAAAGCACTACATAAAATTATGCTGTTCTAAAAAGAAACATATTTTTTCAATCTCCATCTTAACATACTTTTCGTCACTGTTACGTTTTTCCGTATCAGCGGTAATATCCCGGGCGCCAACATGTATTTTCTCGTGTACTATTACCACGTTACCTCAAATACGGTACAATGTGGGCCTTAGATAGCTTCGAGTTGGAGGTCGGATAGCCCAGAGGTCACGTGATTTTCAAGGGAACGGGGATACTATTTTCTACAGTAAGGCAACATATCTGTATCTATATAGCTTTATCTACATACAGCGTTATCCAGGTTCTGTATACATTCGGTTATATTTACAGAGGAAGGCGAGAGAAAAAAAAAATACACAAGAAAAATAGGTGAAAAAATTTTGTAAGGCTTTCAGGAACTCGTATATACGTCAGGAAGACGTATATTTTCATAACAGAAAAATTAATTTGAGTTTCAAGGTTATTTTAATGGATAATATTACCTTAAATTACAAAAAGTTCTGAGTTTGAGGTGCAATAATTACAGTAATCGACGAGTGATACCTCCGTGGACAAGGTGGTTAGAGGACAAGCCTCGATGATTCCTGATGCAGAGACGGTCGAGTGATACCTTCGGTGACAAGAGTGGTACCTCAGAGGACAAGCCTTGACAGTCTGAGAATCTAATTATTTAATTTCAGAAATAACCTGAAATAATACAGTAATCACCAAGTGATACCTCCGAGGACAAGGCTGTACCTTAGGGGACAAACCTCGATGATTCCTGACACAGAAATGGTCGAGTGATACCTTTGTGGACAGGGTGGTACCTCAGAGGACAAGCCTTGACATTTTGATAACTTTATTTTACGTTGGAAATAGCCTGACAATACAGTAATCACCGAGTGATACTTCCGACGATAAGGTACGTAAGAGGATGGGCCTCAATGGTTCCTGATGCAGAGACTCTCTAGTGCGAGAACAAGGGAGTACCTGCTCAGAGGGCAAGCCTTGATGATTTATGATGCAGAAACCATCGAGTGATACCTCCAAGGACAAAGTGGTACCTCAGAAGACAAGCCTTGACAGTGTGTTGACTTTATTTAATTTAGGAAATCGCCTGAAATAATAGAGCAATCACCGAGTGATACTCCCGAAGACAAGGTGGTACCTCAGAAGAAAAGCCTTGATGATTACTGAAACGGTCGAATAATACCTCCGGGGACTAAGGCGGTACCTTAGAGGACAAGCGTTGATAATCTTATAACCTACTAAAATTTTCGTTGGGTTAGTTTTTAGAGTATTACATAGGATAAAGATTGAATATCCTATGTGTCACTTTTATCTTACACTTTCTAACGTTTACAGTCCCAGTTTCTTAGATACCTTAGAACTCTAAGATACAAAAGTTTTAAAATTATTTTGCTATGGATGTGGATGGCAGAATCGCAACTTGCATGTTGTGCATGCCCTCTATTATTCGATCAAAGGAATATCTCTCACGAACCTTTCAGAAATCATCTTGCTTTTCCCTGTTAGAGGCCACAGTAGTCTTCCTGCAGACCGTTTTTTTGCTCGAGTCGAGAAACGACTCCTATCCTAGTGAGTAAAAATAGGTATGCTGATATCTATCGGGAATGTGACAGCAAAGCCCTAGAAAGCAATTTGAACAAAATTGTTGGTATATCTCAGTATAAACGCATGTGCATACAGAAAAAAGTTTCCGATGACAAACAAAAGAAAAACAAAATAATGATAACATGTCATATAAACTGAAAGCCTTTACGAATTTTCAACAAAAATCGCAATACTGATAAGAATTTTAAATGAAAATTTTAATTTAAAAAAAAGTTAAATTAGGTCGCCTGAATGCAGAAAAAAAATGAGCATCCAATGTCTAATCTAATGTCGCAGCAATTTGGAATTGATTGGAAAAACGACGAAGCATTGAAATGATACCGACATAGTTTATGTGTTAAAAATATAGAATATGTAAATCAGAAGTACGGTACTGAACATGAGGAGGAACCAGAGCTTGACCATTGGGATGCATAATATAATTTTTTTTCTGATTTATATTAAATAAACAAAAAAATCGTTTCTTACAGTATACAGCGTTAGGGATTATTCGATATAGTGACATGCTTACAAAAAAATATTTTTTTTCTATGAGTTCTTATACTCGTTTCAACCTCTGGCTGACCTTCAATATGTCGTTGCCCTATTTCCCCCACAAATTTAAAAATACTGGAAACAAATAGGTACAATGAAATTACAATGTGATACTAGTTTCTTATCTGGTGTTGAAATTTGTTTAATTTTTGTCTATTTCCAGTAAGCTGAAAATGTTGCTGATCTAATACCTATTGTATTAAAGTAAATGAGGTATATAAATATAGTTTTGCCAATGCTTGTTAAACTACGAAAGTGCGGTTGTAAACGGTTTACTAATTAGAGAAAAAGATCGAGATCGGATAACAGACCGTCATAGAGTATATGTTTTATGATATCAGAAGTAAAATCTGTTAGTACCTAGCCGATTCAACAAAGACTGGTCGAAGATCCAGAATTTTGAACGTTGTAGAGATGCGTCGATAAAATCCCGTGCCAACGGCCGTAATGAGTAAGAATATATGATATAGTAAATAAAAACGACAACAAAACAGAACTGGTATTATAAAATTCTTGTGCATAGAAAAAGAAACAGCTCGACCTCTGGTTCTGAAATAAATGGTCATCAGCATGTCGAGGCGGCCAATGTTTTATAAACACTTTTAAAAGCTATAAATTTATTGGTTTTATTTTGACTCTCGGTTAATACTAAATCTGTGTCTTTAAAACAAGACGCGGCTTTGTCGGCTCCCGTACGGTGTCTGTGCAGTAGCCTTGCAGCCTAAAGTCCGGCTTCTTAGAGGTCAGATTGCCGGCGAGCGTTGCGCATTCCCCGAGTGCCCCGCATTTTTTGACTACTGTAAGAATTTCATTTTGATCATAGACAATTTTAACGTTATACTGCGGGAATATGCGGCCCCTCGGTGTTCCCTCTCGAAATTCTGTGCATGCAAGTAATTAGCGAGTCGCTCAGACGGTCTTGTTAACAAATCATCGAATTACACTGAAAATGTAAATCAGAGCAAGTTATTTCGGTTTTGTTACGGTGGATAATTTGAATATGTATCCAACTCGGAAATAAATTAGTTTGTCAACAAAATTTTCTATTTACTAATTCTGCCAGAACAAAGGAATCTCCTGTACTCAGTAATTATAAGTTGATGTTTGTTAATATGCCATTCGTTGAACTAGGAAATATATACTTATTACAGTACAGTCGTTGGAGTTATTACCTGGAATCTGCATGGGGGGAACTGAATTTTTGCACAGTGGTGTTTCTGCAACCATTAATTCTGCAATTATTAAACTTTGATACGCTTTTTCTGTATGAAGGGTTAGTTTTTCTGAAATTCTAATTATGCCAATTGAAAGAACGTAAAATATTAGTATATAGGGATTAGTCTTGTTTTTATCTTAATAGATAATTTTATTCATTTTACGAATTTTACATAAGGTAATATGTTCATAATGAATCATAGGTTTCCCCTAGAAATTGCCAAATAATTCCTTGCTGTCTCTTCGCTGAAATATCTTAAGAGATTTCTAGCCAGCCGAAAGCTACTTGTTTCATCCCAGAGCTTCTTAAATTTCTTATTGGTGTTTTTCATGATCATTTGTAGTTTCGCTGCAATTGCAGACAGTCAAGCAATAGACGTTGGTGTTGCTGTTATTTCTGGGAGTGTTTATAATTTAAGTACGTAAGTAAATTTCGACCTTTTACTTTAATTTCAAATAACTATTATCAGAAACCGGTTGAAATTAATTTTTTTTGACACAAATAAATCATTGCAGTGTAGGTTATTATAATGACGAAGGTTTTCAATACTTTGATTGTAACAATTGTAACAATCTCGTCGGGGCAAAATGTAACATGTTATAACTTAGCCCGTTATATGTGCCATGTTCCTAAAGACCTACGTTTTAATTTTTAGAATGAGAACGTACAGGAAAAAAACAGAACGAGGTTCTACTTCTAAAGAAGACACGGAAGAGGCAGTAAACAGAGTTGTACATAATAAGGAGTCCATTCCTTCAGTGGCAATTGCTCTAAATATATGTCACGTCACTGTCCATAGATATGTAAAGAAGGTAAGAGATTCCGAAGCTCGGCTAATTGCTAAAATAATCACATTGGCTAATGTAGGCTATAGGTAACGTTCAGTTTTTAATGATCAGCAGTCAGCTAGCCTAGTTGAATACTCAAAACACACCTCAAAAATTTATTTTGGTTCGACTCCAAAGGAAGTCTGTAAATTGGCTTATGAGTGTGCGTTGAAATATGGTATTCCTGGAAGAGGAACGAATCTGCCGGGGAAGATTGGCTAACAAAATTTCTTAAAAAAATAGTGATCTCTCTATTAGAACTCCAGAACCTACAAGTTTGCAACGAATTTTAATAAAAGCAATGTTTCTCTTTTTTTTCGATAAACTAGCTAACGTAAGATTGTGATACCACTGTATCACAATTGCTGCACAAATATGGAACCTCGACAAGACATGGGTAACCACTGTGCAGAGAGTGTGCAATGTTATTGCTGTAAAAGGAACGAATCAGGTAGGTGGCATTACCTCAAGTGAATGAGGGATAATGGTCACCGTATGTGTTGCCTTAAGTGCGATAGGAAATTGTACGCCTCCTATGTTTCCATTTCCCAGAAAAAAATTTCATGACCACTTCATTAGAGATGGTCATCTAGGGTCCGTTGTTACAGCCAATGGTTCTAGATGGATGACGGTAGAAGAATTTTATAAATTTATGGGTCATTTCGTTGCTCATGTTAAGTCATCGAAAGAAAACCCAGTCCTTTTCTTGTTGGATAATCATGAGTCCCATTTAGCAATAAAAACTATAAACTACGCAAAATATAATGGGGTGGTAATGTTGTCCTTTCCTCCCCATTGTTCGCACCGCCTCCAGCCATTGGACAGGAGTGTATATGGGCCGTTAAAAAATATTTATCTTCTGCTCAAGACAAATGGCTGCGAAGCAACCCTGGAAAGTCTATAACAATTTATGACATCCTGTCTTTAATTCTAGATGCGTTACCACTCCTATAAACATAATGAAAGGTTTTAAAGTGCCTGGCATAGAACCTTTTAACTGAGATATTTTCGGTGACGATGAATTTTTACCGTCAAGTGTGACGGATCAACCACCACCACCTATTCAAATCAAACAGTTGAACTAAAACCTTTTCCTATGACGTCAGCTGATCTACCTCAAGACCTGATATGTCTACATCTAATTTACCGACTAGTGTGATAGAATAGATTATCCACTGACTCACTAATCTGAAATTAGGCTGAATTAGGGCGGCCAGTTGCTTCAACATCAGGATCCAATGAAATTACTTCTCAAAATACCTACTTCTTAAGGCAATATAATATTCTCTCCAGAGTTTATTCGCCGACTTTTAAAGCCGAGCAACGAAAGACAACCCTTAGGGGTCCAAAAAAACGAAAATCTGCGATACCTACTGATACTCCAGAAAAAGATTCACTGGAAGAAGAACATAAGAGTCTAAAGTCCAAAAAACCCAAAGAAATTATGAAGTCAAAAGTGAAGAAAAAGGTTTTCGTCGAATCAGACGGTTCCTCTGGAGACGAGTATTTTTGCTTAGTTTGCACTGAAGGATTTGGGAATAGCAAACCCATCGAACAGTGGATTAGGTGCCGGGAGTGCAAAATGTGGTTACATGAAGCTTGTACAGACGCAAATTTTCTATATATCTGCCATAATTGGGATTCTGATAGTGAATAATAGATAACCAGTAATACTCATACCCATGTGTTCAAATTCTAAATGTTGAAGAATGTTAATTTATATTTTTTTTATGTTTTTATGTTTAAGTTTGTATTTAAATGAATAAAGCAGTAAAAATAATATGCGTTAAAACATACCCCGCTTAGTGTTACTATTTACCCCGAGTACGTTGGCACGTTGTAACAAAGGTTCAGATCTGTTTAAAAGAGCTGGACGTTTAGTGTTTAAAGATTTTATCATATATAGTTGATGAATTTGTTCACAACATATGTAAGTAGAATTTCACCCAAAAAAAATCCTGATTGTTTAAAACAGTTCAAAGATACAAAAATATGAAATATATTACAGATTACAATGTTCAAAAACTATTTTTGCCTTTTACCGTGTCTCTCGGTTCACTTTTGCTTCACTTTAGTCAATAATGTCTTCTACTTGAATATTTCTAAAAACAATTTGTTTTGACATTATGATTTTTGTGGTAAAACGTATAAAAATGGATTAGGTACCACTAACTTTAGCGTTTTGCAATATAAAATTCAAGTTTTCAATACAAACAAAACCCTTTGTTGATACTGAAATCAAAGTAGCAATTGAACAACGAAAGTACCTACAAAAACCATGTTGATATTATGTTCCACATTTTTTCTGTCGCCAAAATAGCACGAATTTATGTAGGTTGTCATGTCATTGGCTGCATATTTTCAGATGTTAGATCTACTTATTAATAGATTACTTGTACCATTGGTGCAATAGTGGTATAAAATACTAAATTTACATAATTATTACATGGGTTTCCTAATTCATTTCGAAAGAGAATTTATCTTAATGTATTTCTTGGTATAAATGTGCTTTGATTGATATTATATATCTATGTAAAATCTTCGGTAGCAGATACTTCAGTTCTCCGTCGGCAAAGGTAACTTGGCGTTATAGTATGTAAATACAACTATAATACTGACTTCTTCAGAATCAAGTACTCACTAGTAAGTCGTTTGAAGATGGTGCGATAACTTGATTATTCGCAATGGTTGTTTCCTTGCCACAGCAGCGCCATAAGTCACAAACAGTGGGAGCCTTTTGGATGTCCCTACAGGATATTAATATGCGTTAATACGCCGCATGTATGTGCCTCCGTCGTCGTGTACAAAGGACCCCGTCCCGTATTCGAGACTCCTTTATTTTCCTTTCGCTACACGTAAATTACTGATATTTATTGCTTGCGATACAATGCTGAATAATTTATAAGGTGAGATCTGACAAACACAAATTTTAAAAACTTGAGGAATGTTCCTATTTACCTACTCGAATATTTGTGCTGAAACTGCTTTAATCATCTTCTTGATATATCACCCTTTTTGTGCAAGGTCTTCCAACGCGGACGTGTTTGCGAATACCTTGCGATAAAGCGATTCATTTTTGTGTACCACTTATACCTACCGGTGCTCGATTACATGGCTCTAATTGAAAAGAATTGTACTGGGAAAAGACCCACTGTATCATAATTTATACTTAAGATGCTCCTAACTTTAATTCATCTTGGGCCGGGAATTTCTCACTTACCGGCGAACCAAAGTTTTTGTTTACTGTGCAGTATTGCTGGCAAAAAGTACAATCTTACTTCAAAGAGTGTATCATGAGGCCAACAGATAAATCATACAGCCTATAGCAAGTAAAGCTTTAAAAATATTCTATAAACCCTTGTAATGCACTTTTAATCTCTACCAGTTGTGAGATAAGTATTAAATATTATACTCTTCGCTGTGAACGTCGGAAAGAGTATATTGTATTTCATCAGAAAATCTAAGATCGCCAATTTTCGTCTGATTGCAAAAATTAGTACCATTGTGTTCGTCGCGAAATTAAAACACCTTCCAAAATATCCGTCCATCCGTCTATCCGTTCGGATGCCGCGTTTTTTGTGAACATTTCAAGAACGAAATGCTCAAGCAAACGTAAGATTTGAGGAGTGATCAAACAAAACGCAATATATCCACTTTTTGGTCATTTGGTACACTGCACCTGTTTTAGGTATGAAATAAATCCATTGGCGACCACATATTTATTCAAAACGTAATAATTTCCATTGAAATTGAGCCTTAAATATTAGCGATTCAATCAAAACGTAATAAATCCAGTGTTGTAAAATTTTTTTTATTTTCAATCAAATTGTAATACATCCAGTTATCGGTATAGTACAACAAAACGGTAAAGTTCAACAAAAGTTCGGTGGAAGGAGACATCCAACTTTAGTAGAAGTTAGTAGTAGGTTTTTCCTCGCCTGCTTCAAATTGCTGTGGAACGTGCATGAGACTAAAGTACCAAATAAAAATGGAAAGCGATAAGCAAAAGAAATACTGTATAATAATGCAATATCGACTCCATACTAGAAGAGCAAAAACTTACGAATTAACTAAAGAAAAACCAGATTCATCTCTGACATTTTGCTTTGATTTGCAGCAGGTGCAACCACTGCTCAACTCCAATATCTGATGCTTTAGAATGCTCAGGTTATTCTGTGACGGATGTGGTGGGTAGAATAAAAAGTCACATATAATACATGCACTCTAGTTTTGGCTAAAATTTAAAGCCCCTGCACATGTGAGGGAAATAAGAATAACCTACCTTGGTCGAGGACATAGTTTTCTTCCGGCAGATCGAGTGTTCGGCAGAGTTGAGAAGTCATTACGGAAAATCCCTTTGGTCAAGTACAAATTGGAGTAAAAAAATATATATTCTAATTTTGGTGTCGTCAAGGAACATTTAAGGTTTCTAGAACATTCAAGGTTTAGAAAATACTTTTAAAAAAATAGAAGGAATTTTCGATGTGAAACGAATTTAGGTATCTGAGAAAAGAGAAAATGAAGAAGATAACAACAATAAACGTGGTGGGTTTCCAGAATCTCCAGAAAAACAAGCAGAACAAAAGCTCCAAAAAATTTAAACAAACTAGGAAAAACTAATCGAAAATTAAGACAGGAGAAGGTGGCACTTAATAACGCAATTCCAGAGAAGAAGAAAAAATCTCTAAAACATCTAATGGATGAACAGTTCGGTCCACAATAGATGGATGACCAACAGTTCTCTTGGTATAGAAGCCTTTTAAGTGCTGATGTGCAAATCCTCGAATGAGAATAGCTGGAAGAAAATGAGCTATGTGACTGTTTAGAATCTGACCATGGTGCTCATATTATTTTTTTGTTTTTTGTTTATTGCTATTATTTTCCAAATAGGTTAAACGTTAGCTTTTTAGCAACAGTTTTTTTTCAATAAAACTTATTAAAACCTCAACTACCAATCAATCAAATCATAATAAATCCAGTTGAGTCAATCAAAACGTAATAAATCCCTTTTTTTGTGATAATTACTCCTTATATCATGTACCTCCTTATATTGTTTTATGTTTCATCCATTCTGCGCTCGTTTTTCCATATATTGCTTAAAGTGGATATATTGTGTTTTGTTTGATCACCCCTCATTTGGCAGAAAAATAGTTTTTGGATAGACAGTTTTTGTTATGTAAGTATGTATAAGTATATGTATGTATATGTGTATATGTGTATGTATGTATAAGTATATGTTCTGCCTTGGGCCTCATAATAGGAACATTTTTAGGCTCAAGATATCCTCAATGGATATTTTGAGGACATCAGTGTAGGTCTTGCCTTGGACATCCTCCGATAGGACATTTATGGAACCAGTTCGTTCTAAAGATACGTCCTAAGGATATACTGGGCATGTTCATCCCCGATTTCAATAAATGGGATTAAATTATCACATTTCGTAATTATATAGTAATAATAGATATCATAAAATCTAGTTTGTGTTTGTTAGAAACTCTAAATATAATATGTCCTAATAATCAAATAAGGAAAGATTATTGAATAACTCGTCCACTAAACAGCATGTTTAAATTCTCCTCTACACACATATCCGCCCTCCTCTATAAATATTAAAAAGAAAATGTTTATTAATATATTCTTTAAACTACCCAAAAATAAATATAATTAGAATAAACATTAGAAAACCAAATCTAAGAATAAATTTAAAAAAACATATGTCTAATACTTGACCAAAAAAAATTAAGAAAATTTCAAAAATGTTTAATTTGTTTATTTGTTTATAACAATTTCTTAAATAAACAACTTAAAAAATATAACTAAGAATTTTTAATAGCTCTTTTACGTAGAAATATTTATTATAAAATAATTGAAAAAAAATTTTACAAGACCTACAGGCCCCAAGCAAGGCTGATGTCCTCAAAAAAAAATTTTTTCAAATACTTTTTTCAATTTTTTCATGTTTACTTTGTTAAGAAAATTAATAACTAATAGGCTATAGCAATTAAAAATAACGCAATATTGTAATCTCATTTAGCATAGTTGTCAAAAGGTCTCCACGGAACTAAATAATGTTACAAGATTTTATTTAAGAAATACACGACGCGACGTGGAATATAACTTGGTACTGCAAAATTACATAATTAACAATGGGCTCATTTGTGAAAAATCAATGAAAACACATTTTTTTCAATGAAATTTTTTCCGTTAAAGTGTCTAAATAATGCCTTATATTTTTCAGATTTTTAACTTATTATTAAGTAACATAAAGAACTATCTATCAAGTGCTAATTTCAGCGTGAAATTAAAATTATTAATAATTAAGCTACAATTTCGGGAACTAGTACTTTTATATTGGAAATTTCTTCCGCTTTCACAATCGAAATGTTACGTAGTAAATTTGAAAAATTTACTCCAACGTTTCTAGTTTTTGAGTTATTTGCGCAAAACTATACCCCCATTTTTTTAAATTGCAATTGTTTATGTCTGCGTTCAATTTTTCAATTTTTTCGCACAATTTTCTAGAGGCCATTCCGAATCGAATGAGCCCTCGCTGATATTTCAAATCGCAGAATCACGAATTTTTACGTTTTTCGATATGTGAACTGGATTAGCAGTATGTAGGGGAACCGTTACATCGAAAGGGCTGATTTATTAAACGATCAATAGCAAGCTATCGAGAACATAATATCTAGTTATTGAACTTGTTTGAGTGTAGCCAATATATTATTTTGAAAACCTGCTAAATATAGCGAATTTTCTGTTTCTCAGTACTCCGTATACCCTTCCAAACAACGTTATTATTTACTTAAACAACGTCGTTTGTGCAGATAAAATATTCAGATATTTACTACGAGAAGTATTTTTAAAAGTTCTCACTTACCTGCTTGCGACCCCTAAAAAATGAAAAAGTCCAAAAGACGATCGCATTGTGTATTCGAGAAACGAGCATTTGGCGGCAGTTCGTGTTCCCTTGTGCTGCTGAAACTGAATTTTAAGTAGTGAGTATTTCACAGATGGCTGATAGCCTGTCACCAAACATTGGCTACAATTTGACAACATGATTGCAAACGGTGAACATTCATAAAACTTTGCGCGCCTGATCCGAGGGAATTTCACGCGACTAAGAAACAGAAATGTGTACATTCTCTGCAATAAAGAAAATTTGGAGGTGGGATTGACGAACCCACGTGCCATAGTTCTTAAATTATACGTCAACTGCTGGAAACATTTCTGAAAAAATAGCAGGAATGTATCTGGAATATTTCAGTTATCTTGCTGCAGTATAATGCGTAAAGAAAACCTTTTCTCTTTTAGTTTTGAAGATAATTGATTTAAATTTGGGATATCCTATATACATAATAAGGGGAACTTTCTGACATAAAAGTAATTTTTTTGAAAAGTAAGTAACACTAACTTTTGATTTTTAAATGGATCACCCTGTATATTATTACATTTCTGAATTCCGTATAATTTTCTGAATCCAACTATACTACATAATTGACATTTCAAATGTCAAATTTCAAATTATATGTCAATTTTTCTTAAATAACTGAATTACGTGATTACGAGCAAACTCAAAGTTCATCAAAGTTCATCAAAATGGTTTTTAGGGCTCTTAATTTTTCAAATGGAACCATATTGGTACCGTGTTATCAAAGTATTATTAAAAAGAAATTTATTTATATGTCGTATTAAAATGTGCGATAAATACAATAAAAATACAGCTAAAAAAAAACTAAGAAAATACAATTTTATTCTAATCAAATAATGTTAAAAAGTTACTGAGGTGGCTGTAAATTTATAACACAAAAAATGAATACAAAATATTACAAGAGTTGTTCAAAATGTTGTTCTGTAACGTCAATGAATTCGCATAGCTGTATCTCGAAGAACGTAGCCAATTGCTGAGCCGTTATACTACTAACTGCGCGTCTTACTCGTAGCTCCAGCCCATCACGGGTTGTAACGGCGCTTGCATAAATGATTTTTAAATGACCCCAAAAAGTCAACAGAACAACAGAAAACAAAAAAGTCAAGGAGTGTTAAATCAGGTGAACTTGGACGCTACCTCACAGGACTATTTGTCGGAATTACATCGAAGCGTAGGTCTCGGTGTAAAGAAGAAGTTTAGAGAGGAAAAAATGGGGCCAATACCGTAAAGAGGAAAAGTGGAGACAAAATGTATCAAGTAGGAATGAGGTTGACATGCTGGCTATTACTAAAGAAACGTAATAGCCAGCAGGTAGTTGACATGGAGAACAAATAAACCTAAAAATAAGTATCCATAATTAGATTTCGACGAGGGAGCAGATTTTAATTCAGCTCCGCAAAATTTACTAAATTCATTACTTAACTTATACATATTCAAGCATTTATGCATAAAAATTAAATGCTTAAAAAGGAAGTAAAATAAAAACATTACAAAAAGGTATTTAGAGAAAATAATAGGTACCTACATAATTTCTACCTGAAGAAAAAAAATCCCTTTCCTCTCCTAAATCAAATATATTTCCAATTATAGAGTTTAAACGTAAAGCTAAATAAATATAATAATAGCCATGCATATGATTGGCCAGAATATACAATAACAATAAAGCCAGAATCGTATCCAAGGAAGTGCAACTGTTTTATATGGAGCATATCCGTGGTTACCAATAATAATGCAGGAGTTCAGCTATAGCGTTCAAAGTAGAAACAGCTCCGCTAATGATACATTTATAATATTGTAGTTTAATTGGAAAAACGTAAAGAAAATTGATTAAATAGTGAGATATAAGTGAACTCCCAAAGGGAAACGTTGTAAAAGTAAAATTAACGTATTAGGTGTTTTCGTCGCAATTACGACATAATAAGAGTAGCGTCTCCAGGCAAGGTCTCTAAGATATAGACGAGTGTGGCAAGTAGTCCAAGGAG
>CAXKVY010002483.1:0-17761 GCA_964058915.1 Tetropium fuscum
CAAAATTTTCATTATTATTGGATATTTTTTCTTATGCCAATAAAGCATCATTTCTTGAAGGCCATCTAGTAAGACATAATTTTTTAAGAGTAATTTTATGTTTTTCAGATGAATAGTTATTTAACATTTATTTATTTTATTATTGATGAAATAAACAAGAATTAAAACAGGATTTAGTGAACAGTTTTAAGTAAAGTATTAACTTAATTTAATTCTTTTATTTTAATGCGGATAAAATTTTCCCATATTTTGATTACGCGCTGTTGGGGCCCTCTAACTCGAAGACCATGTATCATTGATATAGCTGGTATAGCGATAGCTACGCTCCTGCTAAACACAAATATTTTGATGTATATTCTAGGCTACATTTTTCTACTCATATCTATTATCGCAATTTCGAAAATGCTACACAATAGGGAAACATTTCCATTTTTTATTGCAAAAAAATGTTATAGCATACTGAAAAATAGGATATGCAAAATATGATGCCTCAATTCCCAATTATAAATTTGTTATACATTATTAAAGTCTCGCAGGCCAGCAAACAGTTTCAAAAAGGTTCAAAGTCGGGACGGGACGCCACAGTCTACAATTTACAAACGACGAGGAGACCGATTCGGTCGTCTACGGGTACGGGAGATCCCAGCAGTCGACCGCTTGATTTCATAGTTCATTCGGCCGCTTTCCGGCGCAACGCCTACCTAATATTGTAATTTGTGCCGTCACAGTTTTTTTCGGGCGGACCGCTTCGCTGTTTAGATCTCTCATACTGATCGCCCGGAATTAGGAATCTTGTTTTTTTGTGAAGTACACGTTTTATTACAACGTTACGCTATGTTTCTTAGTGTTATTTTTATATTTAAAATTTTAGTTGTTCTTAAATTTTAAAGTTTTAGATGTTCCCTATTGAAAACTTTGTTAGGCTTCTGCATTATTTTTTAATCTATATATTTTATCTACATAGTGTATTTTATCGTGTTCATTAATGTTATAACAATTATCTTTTACGTGTGGAATATTTAATCCGTTGGAGCGAATACCTTTATTATTATCAGTAAAAAGTTTAAAATAAAATTTTTACATCTTTTAAGTATTAAAACATATATATATATATATATATATATATATATATATATATATATATATATATATATATATATATATATATATATATATATATATATATATATATATATATATATATATATATATATATATATATATATATATATATATATATATATATATATATATATATATATATATATATATATAAGTGGGAAATTACGCACATTTGCAGATTGGCTGCGAATTCTTCAGGTTATTAAGAGAACCTCATATTTCTCTGACTCTAAAGCCGCGTTAGGCGAGACACATTATTAGGCGAGACACATTATTAGGCGAGACACATTAGGCATACATTAGGTATACATTAGGCGAGAAAATTCACCCCTGTTGTTTTTAAATTGAAATTATTCGTCGGCAGCTCGTGGCATACGCGTATCTCCGCGTATCTCCGCGAGACAAGCCACGAATAGGCTTGGCTCGCGCGCGTCTCGCCTAATGTATACGGCTTAATAGACTATTGACTAAGTAACTGAATAAGGAACTAATTCATTCAAGGTATTTTATTGTCTCATATGTTCAATTGTACCTTAAAAATGATAAATCCACATAGTGCTTATTGAATTTAGGCTGTAACACATATTTAGAAAATGCTGTAAAAAAATCGGGAAAAAAACTTGTCCTGAAACCATAATACACATACCATGAATTTAAGGATAATTATTTGTTGGGTACAAAATCATAGTGGGTTATCTATATTTCTGCAGAAAAGAATACGCTTTCACGTTTAAATGAGAACTAATAATATAACACCAAACACAAAATTATTGAGAACGCAGTTATTCGCAATATTCGCAGCTACAAAATAAAGTAATTATGTTTAAACTATTGTGACATTTGACCACCCATCGCGACCAATCAGTTATAATATTGGAACCCTATATATAATATACGAATACCAGCTCAGGCGAGGTAGGCGAGGCAATCATAGATTATTACTACTAGCAAGAAAATGATCTCAATTGCTGAAATTAATTAGGTATATACCATTAAACCACGGCCTCCTAATTAACTATATTAGAAGATCATTTGTTAAAAAAAACATCTTCATTAGACTGTCCAAGCTAAATGAATTAATGGATAATAATAATAAAGGTTGCTACCCAGTATCGTTTTTATAAAATGTCTGCATTAGGCTCAAAATATATTTATATAAGCAGTCCATAGTTTTCACCCCCAGCGAGGAATCAAGACTTATAACAATAACATCGCAATGATAAAAAGGTACACCTTACAACATGTATATCTGATCAGAAAAAGCTAGCTAAATAAAAAGTACTCGAATCATAGTAAAAACTATATATTAATGAATAGTACGTGTATAAACTTTACTTAATAGAATATTGAGCGCCAAATACAGAAATAAACATGCACATAATATATAACACTCGGAGTAGTTTCCACAAACACCAAAACACTTTCACTTCGCTCGACGCGCGTTTCGCAAACCAAGTTGGCATCATCCGGAGACGATTAAAACAAACTAGATAATAATATACACATAATATATGTGTCTTCCATTTGATCTTAGGTTAGGTATTAAATTCTAAATAATTCAATATTATGGATTTCAACAAGTAATTTAGTTTTAAAAAAATTACACACACACACACACATATATATATATATATATATATATATATATATATATATATATATATATATATATATATATATATATATATATATATATATATATATATATATATATATATATATATATATATATATATATATATATATATAACATATATATATATATATATATATATATATATATATATATATATATATATATATATATATATATATATATATATATATATATATATATATATATATATACATAAAAATACTTTTTTATGAAACCAATAAACTCCATCAAATAAATATTCTAAAAAGATGTTTATCATCATTATATAATTAATCAAAATTATTATAATAACCAAAATATGAATAGTGAATAAGAATAGTGTTGTATTTGTTCATGAAGTGGTATATAAGTAATTTTTCGGCAACCATACACCAACTTTTATTATTGCAACTTTATATCGTTTTTGGATTTGCCTATATTGCAATCTTACAAATATACGAGCACAAATTATCATTCTAGTGTAAAATACGTTTAACAAAAGGACGTGCTTTGGAATGAATGTCTAATCGTTGTTGTATTTACGTGTTATATATTTTTAAACGGATATTAAATATTAAAATAAATAGTTAGGTTAGTTAGACTGAACAAAACATGATGTCGTAATTATATTTATTTAAGCTGTTATCCTTTAAACGTCAACTCAATGTAATAAACTTAAAATTAGAGATAAATTATCACACATGTAAGCGATGGGTGTGAATTTCATTGTGGCGTTTTTGGTAGTTACCGATTTATGTTTGTGGACAGATAGAGTAGCGATTTCCAGACTATTGTGTTGTTTCAATCGCATCCGGATGATGCTAACTTGGTTGGCTAAACGCGCGTCAAGCGAGGTATAAGTGTTTTGGTGTTCGTAGAAATTCAGTCGTCGTAGTCGTCATCATCCAGCCCCCTCCAGAACCGCTTTAATGCAGATAACTATCATTATGCAGATGTAGGTGGCTGGAGCTGGAGAAGTAATTCGTATAATTTGCGGTGTGTGATCGCACCGTTCTCCAGTTAGCGTGATTACAAGAATCGGGACGTATGGACGAACGGATTATTATTTGAAAGTTGTTTAGAATTCGTTGACAAACACCGCGGTACGAAAATTTTGGTTCTACTATAGTCCAGTCAATAAAATAGATGTAGAGTGCGTGAGCAGCGACCTAAGCAAATCCCTCAGAAGCTTGTTCAGGGTGCTTAGGGAGTGAACATATTAAAAGTACTGACGTCTAGGAGGTAAGCCGAAGGGGGGGGAGCACAAAGAGGGTCCACTTTTGGGTTTTTCGCTTATATGTTGAAAACCGTGCGTCGTCGGAAAAATTTTCTTATACCAAATGAAAGCTCTTGAAATTCTCTACAACCTTGTATATAATTTTTCGAATTGGCAATCGTTTTCGAGCCACGCGCACCGGAAAGGAGAAAATTTTTGAAAATATGATTTTTACAATAGTTTCTCACGTATTTAAGAAACTTTGAGAGGCCATAATTTTCCTTCTAGTGATTATCAGCACCAAATACCAATTTTAGGAGAACATACTGACAGTGCGCCAATGTTCTTGGCTAAAGATGTGACCTGGATAGGAGGGGGTCGAGCGGTACCGGCTGGTAGCCCTTACCGCCTGGTAAGGGGTAGGCCGCGCGTTTCACGTGACCCTCCCCACAAATGTGATCAGTGTCACGTGAAGTTACGTAGCCTCCCCCGGTCCTGGCTGATGGGCCCCACCGGCAGAGCCTTGCTTCTGAGCTCTTGACTTTCTTCGCCTGAGTTTGAGGGATCCTTCCTGCCTCTCACCGGGCTTGCTAGAGCCCAGCTGGGCGGCATTCAGGTTAGTATGGGTGGATGAGCATTGGAGATCACGATGATGAAGCTTGCGAGATGATCAGCTATCAGCTCGCTGGCTCCGTCGGGTAAAGTAAGAGTGTATAGTTTGGTAAGGCAGTTGGCCTCGCCGTCTATTGGATTGGGATGTTTTAGTGTCTTCTGGATCCGTTTTATTTGGTCCTGTTCTTCTCTTCGGTGTTTGTCTTCTTCTCTAGCGATATTGACGGTATTGACGATATTGAACTACTAGATATACTAACGGTGTGCTTCTCAAAAGCCCCCACCCCCAGGCTCCCGATGCGTTGCGCCTTGTGGTGCTTCCGTTTCTACTAACTTGACAATATTGTTTTAAGAATCGTATAATCGAGTTTTGTAGAAGAAATGCTATAGTTTGATAAAATTTTTATTGTTTCGTAAAAAAAAAATTGTATCGCAATAGGTATCATATATTTTGGATGGGAAGAATGATTGTTGAAAATATTCTATAATTTTGGGATAACAGTATGTAAATTACATTAATTTATTTATATGTTTCTTACCTGTAAAGAAAGCCTTTGGATATATTAAGGTCTTCATCCATGTGCTAAACGTTGTGTTTGTCTAAAAGTAAATATATCTTCATTTCTCTAAGTAGTTACATTTTTGAATTGCTGTTCTTATTATTTACATTATTCCAAAATAGTTTTATGTACAATCAATTCAATTTATTGGTCTATAATTGTATTATTATATCCTTTCATATTGCTCGAAGGAAGCTATGTATACCTAATAAAGTTATTTTCAACTAATAAGAAAAATCTGCTACCAAAGTTAATGGCCTTATCAATTATCTTATAGTGCTACAGAATTACTGAAACCAACTTGGAGACCAGTCAGTTTCAGTAAGTTTGCATGTTATCGCCACTTATTGATATCGTATTATCTTGTAATGTTGTAAAGCTAGTTAGCTTTAGCTGTCCTCGTTTATCTCGTTTGTATTCGGCAATAATGCCCCCAGATACAGCATCAGGAAGACAAAATCTCTTTGTTCTGCACGAAAATTCCCTAATATGGCAACAAAAAAATCCATGAAAGTAAATACCGAGCACAATAATCATTGTAATTTAATATCTTATGAATGTAGCCGACAATTACAAAGGAAAAATTGTTAATCTCAGAATAAAACCTGCCATTACTCTTACCTTTGGGCATATTATTACAAGGAACAAAATGCATTTAAAAAAGCAGTAATTACAGTAAGTTTAATTATCTTGCATGTCGTTTGGTATTCCGGGAATGTGGTATTATCGTACCTACGGCAATGCGTAAGTAGGTAGGTACCCGATGAAGCTTTTATTGTTTGTTTGATAGATATGCATAACATCTTAAAGATTAAATGGATGAACCCTGGATAGAAGAGCCAACGTCAAAGGAAGTAGGGGATATCATAAATAATGCACGGGATGAAAGAGAGATAAAAGACGGAATAAGCATAGTGATGATGAAGCATGGAGGTGATGGATAGATGACGATGAAGCATGCGGAGGTTATGGATGGAGATAGTGATGGTTAGAGACTGAAAGAATAAATAATGTTTGATGTGTAAACATCTATTACGGCGATATGAGGGTAAATTTCGGGAAATGCGGAGGGAAATGTGAAAGTGGATGTGACATCATAACCCATCAATTATTATCATGCACAGTACCTACCTACTAAATTAATTCAGCTATTACCTGATAGATGGCGTTTACAGCGCCAACGTCTGTTATATTTACAGCGCCAATGTCTGTTATATATGTTTTGTTAAATCTAGTATACTTGGTGCTTTGTTAAGGCGGCGGTTAGCGTGCACATGATGCTTACCAATTACTTAACTAAATATAATTATCTACATGCATACGATATATATAAAATATAAAATAAAACGATTTTTTTTTAAAATTATATTTATGAAGAAAACGCATTCCGTTACCGCATACGAGATGCTTACACGTTAGTCTCGAGTACTAGCAGACACGCTCATTTTTTTAAAATTTTCAATAATTATATAAAACAATAACAGTGAGAACAAATATATCAATAAATAGCAAATTCGACGAAATGCATAATTTTATGCATTTTAAAGTTTAACATCTTCTGGATAACTGTATGCCTAATGCTTTTATATATAATATGTTCAAATAGAACAAATATAAATAGTAGACCAGGTTTGTGTATTCTAAGAATTTGAGTTCCGTCAAAAACTGATGTCATAAAACGTAACTGCAAGTGTTGGAGTATGTATATGTTAAATTCAAGTATAAATGATCAATGAAACAGGTCGTACACCACTCTGAAGATCCTCAATGAAGGTGAAAGAACTTGTACTTCTAAGTGGTTCGTTTCCGTGTGTATGTCCAGATATAGGACTGGTAAATGTATCTTCCTTATTATTCGTCTATTTGCTTATTTCTCTATGTAATGAAATGCTACAAACCCAAGATTACTTTTCACAATATATATATATATATATATATATATATATATATATATATATATATATATATATATATATATATATATATATATATATATATATATATATATATATATATATATATTAAGAAGAAAATAGAATTTAGCATAGAGATTGATCGTTAAAGTATTGTGCAAGACAATTTGGTAGGTATGAAATGACATATTATCATAGATGATTACGAATGCAAAATTATATATGTACCTATGTATTAAGATATATCAGATATAGAAGGGAAAATGATAGTATAGACTAAATAGGAAGTAGAAACTTAAACAGTAGGATAGTGTATAGTAGACATAGTGAAAGTGTAATGATGCTAAACACAAATAATTAATCGATAATTCGATAATTAAAGTAAGAAAATGTACATGACATAGACTTTATAAAAAAATTTAATCAAGAATGCATGAAAACAAAAATTGGAACCAGGGAAGAAAAAATAATAATTGGAGAAAAATTAAGAAACAGATAGAAGATAGAGATTGAGACCGAGTTATGCAGAGAATAATTAAGAGGAAAGAAAAAGGGAGGAGAGAAAAGACGGAACGTAGATCGGAAATATAAATTTGTAACCAGTTTTGCAGATTAAATAGAGCTCAAAGATATAATATTTTAGTGAAACCCATTTAGACTTAAAACCTCAAAATTTCTATAAATGTCAGACATGTCATCAATTTTATATTAGGTTAAGTAGAGGATAGAAATTTTTATAACAGTATCTTTAATATAATTTTCTCTTATCTACCATACATCCATATTTTCATTTGATCATATACATATTTCTAGAACATAGTAATCATCGAATTTGTTTGAATAAATGTGTAAATTGATATATATTATCTTTCTTTGTATTGTGGATTGCATGGTTTTCTCACAGCTTACTTCTAGATCCCACCACTGAAATAAGTACGTAGGTATATTGATTTTCTGAACATAGCCGGAGCATAAGAGGTATAAAAAGGTATACTTATATATAAAAATTTCAATAATATTTTCAATTAATCGAATTAAATTTTTCCAGTACGAAAATAACATTATAATATATATGTGACGTGTCATGGATAAATTTTAAGTTTCATAAATAGGAGGCCTCTACAATTCCAATCAGGGGTAGTTTTCGTGGAGAAGGGATGTATTTTTTGAAATAGATTTTTTTTAAATTAAATGTATATATAAGTATTAGAAATTATATTAAAATAAAAATTTGTAAATAAGTGCAGGAGAAATCAAATTTGAAAAATAAAAAAATACATAGTAAAACTAATATTTAATTAATTATTTTTATTTTTTAATTAAAAAGCATCTAAAATCGAGAGAAACAAATCATATAAATATATCACTCAGTAAAACAGAAATCACTCAGTAAAACAGAAAGCGAATTAAAAATACTTAGTTTGAAGAATTTATTTTTGTGAGAAATGTAATTATATTCGATGCCGCTTGGTTTTTGTTTTTAATTTTTAACACTGAAAAGTTTGATATCAACTTAAAAGTGTGAATTTGAATTTGAAAACGTGTAACAGAACAATAATTTTAAGTAGGTGTGTTTAGCATACTAATAGTTGAATGTAACGAGACACGGCAAAGGAAATCACAAAATATATTACCCTTGATTGTGGTTCTATTGAAATAATCACCGTGACCGATACTTCTTTCTGCCTGACATGCAGCAGTGGCTGGTGAGGGTGGGCTGCGGGGCGCCGCTCTCCCTATGCAAATGACGCTGTGCATGTAATTAATTATTATTTCATATTCATACGTTTTTCTGCAGATTCAATTTAATTAAATAAAACATTTACTTATACTAACATCTAATATACCTATATTTAATATCATACTTACAATATTTACATTTGCATTCAGCGCCCGCACTATAGACCCCGCTCGCACCAGCTATGAAGAAATCTGCCGGCTGAGTGCCGAGGCTGAACGTTGAACGCCCAGCCAGCGGCCGAGCTTCTCGTAGCAAATAGTCGGTTGCCATGGAAACGGCACGCTTCTTATTTCGCGATTTTAAACGGGTTGCGGGCGTAGCTCGACCAGCCCACTGTCGTACTCACCAATCAAACGGTTGACGTTCTTTTGTTTTATAATATTGTTCTGAAGTTGAAGGTTGAAGACAAAAAAATTAGGGTGTGTGATCTCATGAATTTAAACTTAGCTTCTCTGAATCTGACGGACAAGGTAGACATTAAAAAAAACGAACTTTCTGTGCCCATATTGAATTTAAGTTAAGTGCATTCCAGTTATAAAAGCGAAAATATAAAAAGAACACGAAAAATCGGCCATGCATATGGATACTATTGTCATCTTTCAGGTACTGGGCATAACTAATATCGCTTCTAGTTTAAGTAGTGTATATGTAGAAAATATTAGCAAGCACAACGGAGTGGTATAAAAAGAACAAACAAAATGTCACCAGCCGCCGTTTACATGTACATAATACAAATCAAATTTCATTATTCCAATTAGTGAAAACGATCAATCAATTTTGTTACATCACATCGTACATCAGCTCCCGGGAAATCAACCAAGAGTCGGGAGCTCTTCCGTCTCAGACAGAGTGAACGTCACAGGATTCATCTTACGGGTGCGTTACGAAAATAAGAGGCACCACTGACCTGACATAGACCTGGTCGCATCGAAGGACCTCCAAAATGATATTTTTGTAGTAACGGTAAAGGCAAGGTTTTTGATAGACTAATTATTGAGTGCCTATATTTGATAGACTAATTATTGTATACGCAAAGATCTAGTAAGTCTACATTTATTTGTTGGCAGACAAAATTGCTATGGTAGACATGCCGTTGCCATTCTTGTCAGAAGGAACTATGAACCAATATCGCTCGGCGTCGGCAACAACATTCTCTAAATGTTGTAACCATTTTGTGTCTTGTTTTGTCTTCTGTCTCTTGTCTTTAATTCTGCCTACGGATTTCGCGCGCCATCATGCTGGAGGTATATTTAGAGGTATTACTAAATTAAGATCACCGGGTTATGAAGTTGAAGTCACCATTGCATCTATTTTAATACAAATTTTCAACGCTGCCAAGGTGTGAAATATTAATTTCAGCCCCGGCTGAAACAATAGTAATTAACAAGTTGCAATTTACATTCACCTTTTTTTACGGCAACTCACTTATTAGGTATGTCTTGCTTCTGCTCTAAAGCCTTGTGATGACAAAGGACAAACGATCTCCCATTGAGTTATCATCGCAGAGATGTCCTGCGATGGAAGAACTTACCTATGATTCTAGTCCTCACCGCATGCCAAAATTTAGACAAAACGATATAATTAAGCACCGTAGTGAAAAGAGGAAGGGATGGGTGGCCTTCATGGCTCAACATCCGCCATGAAAGGTGAACTAGGTGATAACCAAAAGTAATATCTTGGACTGGTTGTCTCATATAATTACGATTGAACTACACATGTAACTTCTTCTGTAAGTTCCCCCCTAAAAATGCCAGTTTTAACAAAAAATTTAACCAAATCATTATGGTAGTTGTAAAAACTAGTGCTAGTAAAAAATTAAATCCAATATTGTCTACCATCTCTCCTCACACCACGCAGAAACGTTATTCATTTCATCTTGTAAGCATAAAGTCATTCTACTTTTAATAGTATCTATTGAATTTTTTGAAATTTGTGAAACTAGATGATCTAATTTGATAAGAAGTAAAACGTGATATTAATATAGGTACCTAGCTATCTGAAGCACCAAAAAAACCTTTTAAGTTAGACAATAACATATAGAGATTGAGATAAGTTATCATTGATATTCTGACCATGAACCATGTTGAACTACTGAAATTGCTTATAGATATTCGCGATAGATATTATCGTTTTTTATCACCGATAAAAATGCGTTCCTAAAAAGCAGAGTATATCTAGTAGTCCCACGTCACTTTACAATCTGTCCTGTTAGCTATAATTTGTAAGAATTGTGAAAAACATGAGTCGTTTTGGAAAAATTTCGACTGAACAAATTTCAAAAAATAGAAAAATCAATTCCTGGATTTATGGAGTTTTGTCAAGTCTGATATTACGAACTGCCAGAAATAACTATTACAAAATATAGCAGATATGTTAAAAGATTGGGCTTATAATATGAAAAAGAAAACTGGAGAATATTATACAAATAATATGCAGTTAAAACAATCTGGAATTCAACTGCCAAGATAATTCAAGAAAAAATATTACAATAGTACAATATTAAATTTGATCCTTTTACCGACAGCTTTGAAAGAAGCACGTGAGGTGCCTCAAAATATTCAGGTTCAAAATATTGGACATCATTACAATAAAAAAAAGTAATATAAGCATGATTAATCGCACCATAAGTAAACTTGTGTTGTGCGATTCATTCTACAAAAACAAGATTTCATTTTAACTATTTTATAAATACTAGAGATATAAGATATATATAAGATACAGTTGTGTGCAATTATATATTAACCAAAAGTAGGTTCAAACAAAGTATGGTTTCAATAACAAACGTCTTTAGTTCCCTCTTTAAAACTGACTTCGTTGAAATACATTTGATTCTTTTTGGCAATATATTAAACCGTTTAGGACACAAATACGATACAAATCTTTGTGTGTAACTTTTTTACATCGAGGAATATCTGTAATAATATATGCTATATATCGAGCATTCCCATTTTTTGATTGCATGAAAATGTTCTACCATACAGAAAAGATATGCAAAATATGAAGCCTTAATTTCCAATAATAAATTTGTTATAAATTATTAAATTCTCGCGCGCGAGCGAACCGTTTCAAACAGGTTCAAAGTCTTGAGGCCACAGCCTACAATTTACAAACGACCAGGAGACCGATTGGGTCGGCTACGGGAGATCCCAACAGTCGGCCGCTTGATTTCATAGTTCATTCGGCCGCTTTCCGGCGCAACGCCTACCGAATATTGTAGTTTATGACGCCACTTCTTTTAGGGCCTATTCAATTTTATCACTGTTTAGATCCCTCATTCGCGTGGAATTAGAAATCTTTTTTTTTTTTGTGAAGTACACGTTTTATTACAACGTTACGCTATGTTTCTTAGTGTTATTTTTCTATTTAAATTTTAGTCATGTTCCCTATTGTGGGAATGTGAAACATAAGGAACATTAGTATTAAGTATCCGCAGCAAACAGTAATAGATATATAATTCTCTCAGAATAAATTGATTAGCCTCCTTATACAAAGTTGTAGTGGAATAAATTCTATTTTTATAATAATTTTTAATATACTATTTTGCATAACATTTAGACTATGCATCAATGTTTTATACATACCTCCCCATACAGTTATACAATATCTTAAAATTGAGACTGCCAATGCCTCATAAACATTAAAAATATGTACATTTATAAACAGGTTTTCTTAATTTTTTAACAGTATATTCAATGTGTTCAGCCCATCGTAAACACTCATCGAGCATTATACCCAAATACTTTAAAGAATTTACTTTTTGAATAGTAAAACATGAACAATTTAAAATATTTGTACATGAACATTTATGCATTTTGATATTATCAATAGAGGGTTGGTCAGTTAACGATGATGCAAAAGTAATGAACTTAGTTTTAACCACATTAATACTAAGGAGACTACAATCTAGCTAGTTAAAAAATACTTACGATCTATTTCAGCTCTGTGAGATACCTCTGGCCAATTGTGACCAGTAAATAATATAGCTGTATCATCTGCATATAAGGTTACTGAGGCAGTGGTGTTGGATAATTTAGAGATATTATTTATATAAAATCAAAATAAAATAGGAACCAATACCGTCCTCTGAGTACGCCCATGGTAATCGGTAACGAGTCACTACATGTTTTGTTAATTTTTGACTATGACGTCTATCATCCAAATAATTTGTAAATATATCTAATACGACACTCCTAGTCCTAACAGATTCCAAACGTTCAAATAAAATATTATGATTAACAGTATCAAATGCGTTGGCGAGATCGAGTAAAACAGAAACAGTTTTTTTGTTTATCTAAATTATCTGTAATGTTACAAACAAGTTGATGCACAGCATCTTTGTTAGACATTTGCTCCCGAAAACCAAATTGACCACTCGATAAAATCTTATTTTCCTCTAGAAAAAATGACAATCTGTTTTTCAGAGCTTTCTCAAACACTTTACAAATTATTTACACAAATTATTTATGAGAGTGATTTGTCGGTAATTAGTCACAAGTTTTCTATCACCAGACTTGAAAATTGGAATAGTCACAGCTTCCTTAAACCCTTTAGGAACAACACCAGTAGAAAAAATCAAATTAATTATATACCTTAACGGATCAATTAAATATATATGAATTTTTTTTAAATATCTATGGTTATAGTATCGGGACTTGGAGAGGTATTGTTTTTTAGACTAGAGATTATGGAAACAATGTCATTATTACTAATAGGTGGTAAAAACAAAGACTCTTTTTTAAGTTTGTTGCTGACTGAAATACTACCAATCTTTTCTTGCCTTTTTTGCGCCAATATTTGCAAAAAAATTGTTGAAATAATTTGCGTTATCTGCGTCAGTTATTTTTGTGGTCGTCGTTATTAACAATACAAAAGGACGATTTATTCTTCAAATCAGAAGCAGAATTATTGACATTATTATTTTCACGCCAAATTTTCTTATAAACGGTTTGTGCTGCAACAATCTTATTGTGATAGTACTGGGATTTAGTTTATTTGGTTAAGCCATTGAGAAAATTCCTATAAGTTATATACGCCATTTTAGACGACTATGTATCTAATATATTAAATTTCCTTTTTAACTGGTATCTATGGCAAATAGAATTGAGAAGTCCTTGGGTCATCCATGGTTTTAATTTAAATTTCTTCTTTGTTAAATTTTTAAAAGAAGTACTTCGGTTAATATAGTCTAATACTTTTTTAATAAATATATTGTAGGCAATGTCAGAGTCAACTTCTTCCCAATTTTCATTTTAAGGCTCTAGTTTGGATTTTAAGACTCTAGCTTGTAAATTTAGTTTCTTAATCTGGTACATTTTAGCGTTGTTTTTAAGTGAACTCTTATATCTATAGATAATAAAATAGTATATATATATATAGATAGTAAATATATAGATAATAAATGAGTAATGGTCTGCCATATTGCTTTTAATTATATATGACTGTAATTTTACCTGTGCTAAAGTATTTTTTGAGGCGAATACTTTTTTATTAGGGCGAATACACATTTAATAACATTTTCGTCTCGCAAGTGAAATAAAATCTGGATTGGTCTTTCGAATCTGATCCAAATGGATGATGATCTTATTGCGGAGGATGCGTCCTTGCCACTACTTCACTTTCTCCGTGAGAAATTCGGTTTAGATATGAATAACGACCGGAAGATTGCCACGACTAAATCAGGAACAACGATGGATGCTATATTCTCGAGAAATCTACACCATTTAGAATCACGAACATATGTGTCACACTTCAGTTACCATAAAGCCAATATGTACAATACCTCTCTTTCTCCCCTCTCTACATCTCCCTCTCTCTCTCACTCTCTCAACGAATCGGTAAAGAAGTATTTACTTCTATCACGTGTACTGTGCTGCATGCGGATTTTTTTGTTACTCCAAGAAATATGTGATCAATTAATGTAGATGAAGTGGCTGTAACTATGGTAGGTTTATGAATTATATATGGAAATAAATCACATATAGCCAAGGCACAGACGTATCTATCAACATAGGAGTCAGCTATGTTTAAGAGATCAATGTTTATATCACCTAGTTAAGTTTGATATCACAATTTCTTTGATTTGAAAAATAATATTTTGAGTCATTTATGTAGGTATTTAAATCAGATTTCGGTGGTATATATGAAGCTGTTAATATGAATTTAATATTTCCAACTGTATACAAGATTTCCAATAATTTTAACAGAGACAACTGTATAAATCTATAGTACACTGAATGTGTTCTTTAACAATACGACAATGCCGTCAGATTTATTATACTCAGATTGATTATAATAGGCAACAAAATTAGGAATTGCAAATTATTTGTCCCATTACATTACATTGTTAAAATTACTTTTAGAAAAAAACAAAACACAAATTAATAAAAATTAACATCCGAACGACTTTTTTAACTCCAAATCCCTTTTATAAAAACACAAATTCTGGGTTGATATCTAGAGCGCGGATTCCCAACAATTATTCGATAAGTAATTTTTGATGGCAGATGTATTTTGACGATGTATATACATGAATTTCAATAAATGGATCCTCAGGGCTAACTTTTGTTTGCCATTTTACATATTTTTTTATTTTAATACTTTTATTTTTTAGTACCAGTTTTATGCATATTTTAACCATTTGTGGCATATTCGGTGTATATTTCTTACTTCTTACTATTCTACTCCGTGAATATTGTGAAAAATGAAGAGGTAAACAAAACTTATTAAAACAAACTACAGCTTTAAGAGCGCAGCAGCTAACACAAAACTCGAAGACAAGAATCTTGCCCTAGTAGAAGCTGTAGAAATAATCGAAACATTTAAGAATGATGCCTCAAAATTACGTGGCGCTTAAGGAACTATAATCTTCAATAAATCGACTGAAGTTTTAAATAAAAATACAGGGTATACATTTTTATATCAAAAGCGAAATTTTATATCATTAAAGGAAGATCTTCCTATAGATGCAACCATTATTCCGAAATTTTAATTATGCCCCAATTACCAGTGTGGACGTTAACCGAAGTTTCGATTACTGATTGGCAAAATTATTTCGTTACAAAGATAAATTTATCCGATAAAAAAATCTATTAGGGTTCAAATATTTCATATATTTTACAAACATTGCATAACTACATTAATTCGTATCTTATGGTAATTGTAAGAAACAAGACTATGAAGGAATTTGGAGGAAGCGAGGGCCAGAAGTTACAAATATCACTCCAAGATGACATTTGTAGGAAAGTAGTACGTCATCGACACCAGAGCAGCCGTTTTATTCTTCAGTTTTCTAACATAGCTAGAGAGGTGATCTATGTAACTTTAATCAAAGCGACAGATAAGCAGTAATTTCGTTAGAATCAAGATCTGAAGGTCCACTCGGAAAAAAAACCTTTGCACGAGTTCGTTCTTGAATTCTTGAATGGAAAATTGAATATTACCTTAACGAAAATCTGCCCGCTGAACAAGTGGTTGCATCTTCCAACATTTATAAATAATGAATACTTGCGTCATAACTCGTTAGGTCAACCTCAGATATTTGGGTTTATAATCAAAACTTAAATACGCGTTTTCTTACATTTCTGCTGATATAAATATAGTGTTGAACGGTAAATTTGTTGTATTATTATTTCCTACTAACAGACCTTCAGCCTTCACGTTGCGTGTGTGAAATCGCAATTTCAGTCGATGCCTGTTTATTATTGCAGTTTTTGGCCAGCGGACCACCTTTGGTCAAGCCGCGCTCGGATTCCATGACACAGAGGCAGAAAATTTATGTGCTATTGAATACCTTGGCCCGGCAGTTACGAACCGCTACTTCGGTCGCCACGCGCTGGTTTAACGTGTACGTGCTGCAACAATGGTTTTGCCATGGTCAGCCATAAATCTGGGAGTACTTAATGATCTACCAATTCAGTATGCATAACCGAATCATAAATAATTTCCTACCGTAGAAAACAAAGTGGTAATTACTCATATAATAATAATAATAATAATAATAATGTTTATTGAAAATCAACAGACACTGATGTGTCCATACGGGGGTGCGTTAAAAAATACAGAATTGTATAAAATTAAAAATTAGAATAATTAAAAGTCAGGAATTCGACTTGCAATATTTATATCAAAATGAACTTTGAAAACTGAAATAGTTTATGGGTTTGCATTTTATCAGAAAAGAGTCAGATCAGAGATCAGAGTATTTATGTAAGTAAACTACTGGGAAAATTTAAGCTTTAAGCCTTGAGGACAGCGCCGCGTTATCGGTGCGCTTTTACCAGGGGCGTGGCAGGGGCTGTAGGTAATTTTTTTAGTTAGTAGCTGTGGGGGCTAAACTGAAGTTGCACAAAATTTGGAAACAGGTGTCCAAAATTGTGCAAAATTCAAAAACTATAATGGCTAGAAGATGGTTTTTACCTGGGGCGTGGGAGGGGATAAAAATAAATTTTTAAGAGGCTATGGGGTCTACACGGTGGTTGTGCTAAATTTAGAAATGAGTGTGCAAAATTATGCAAAATTCAAAGATTATAACATCTGTAAAACTATTTACATTCGCGCAAAAGGAGGGGGGGCAACCGTCAATTTAGTCCCCCCATACGTTTTCCCTTTCCTCTTCGTAGAGCAAGGTGTGCAAAATTCGGGGAATATCAGTGGCGCAGCCAGAAAATATTCTTGGGGGGGGGCAGCCGCCAAGACGTATTTTTGTGCAATTTTATAAAATGCAGAATTTTTAAAATACAGTTTATTGGGGTATGGTAATCATACAAATGTATAAAAAAATAAGTATATACTGTACATAACACAGTCATAATCACAGAAAAAAAAGTCATATTTTGACAACAGTGTTATTAAAATATAAACAAAAAATATATTAACAAATGCAGACATATAACCAACAAAACATTAAACAAAAAAGGTACAAACAGAGAAATAATAAATATTTTATACATATAATATACGTTT